>PVJO010000383.1:12235-250549 GCA_004026905.1 Hystrix cristata | reverse complement strand
AGGTGGGGAAGGTTTCCAGTATCATGTCCTAACCCTAAAAAAAGCTTATTTCATGTGAAAAATATTTTAAGAGGAGCTATTCCATATTTCACATACTTCCAAAAATGGAGGGGAGAAGAAAACGGTAACATTTTATGAAATGCATTGTCTGCTTTTGCAAACACTAGTAGTATTCTATGCCAGAGATTGTAAACTGGCTGCTCAGGTGAAATTTGACCTTGAAGTCAAGTTTTGCTTTTGCTAAAGTGTTATTTTAAAAAACTGACATTAGTCATCAATGTTTACGAGGAAGAAATTTCACAATAAAACTGAGTTTTGAGCCTTCATTTTTGAAAACTGGAAAATGTGGCAGAGCAGAGCTTCTGTTTCCTTATGAAAGTACAGTACCACTTTATCTGTGGTTTTGTTTTCTGAGGTTTTAGTTACTCATAGTCAACTAAACTCTAAACATATTAAAAGAAAACTCCCAGAAGTTAATAATTTGTAAGTTTTAAATTGCTCAGAGTTCGGAGTAACATGACAGAATCGTGCCCCATGCCTTCCCATCCTGCCTGGATGCGAATCATCTTTGTGTCCAACATGTCTGTGCTGTGTATGCTGCGTGCCTTAGTCATTCGGTGGCCGTCTCAGCTATGAGATCACTGGTCACTGTACCTCAGTGCTTGTGCTCAAATAACCCTTATTTTGCTTGATAATGGCCTCATAGTGCAAGAATGATGATGCTGGCAATTCAGAGATGCCATAGACGGCTTCCTTTGAGTGAAAATACAGTATTTTGAGAGAGACTACATTCACATAACTTTCATTATGTAACTTTTACTTTATGTTGTCATAATTATTTTCTTATTAGCTTTTATTGCTAATCTATTACTGTATCTAATTTATAAATTAAAATTTATCACAGGTATGTATGCAGAGAAGGGAAAAATCAATTTCTTTTTGGAAAACTGTACATTAAGTTTGATACTCAATCCTTGATTTTAGGTATCTACTGGGGGGGTCTTAGAACTTCTCCCCCTTGGATAAAGGGGGCTACTGTAATCACTGGTTTTGAATAAAAGGCAGCCTCTTTTTGATGGCACCGCTACCCTTTATTCAACAATTCCCAGTTCCCATCTGGCCTGGCTCATTTATATTGCCTGCCTGGCTTCCTTAGAGAGTTGGCTCTGCTACCCCAGCTAGATTTGAAGCAGGACTGTCCCCCCCCCAAGAGGAACCTAATTAATGCCTGTAAATTATGTGTTCCATAAATATTCGTCAAGAACAAACGAATGAATAAATGAACCGATCTGCCTAAGGTTCACCGAAGCCTGATGTCAGTGATCATCCTCAGGCTAGAATAAGTTACAGATCAGCGTTTTGATCATCTTGCCTGGACGTCTTCTTCCAGCCAGGCGACAGGTGAACTGTCTAAGCCAGATGTCGTGACCCCATCTCCAGGGAAGCAGCCTTCGTAGTAATTCTTGATGAGTTTGCTGAATCTGACCATCCTCTTTACCTTATTAAAACTGTTATTTTCCTGTTGCCTACAACCTGGTACTTAGGACCCAAATGATATGATTTCTGGGCCCACAGCCTTCTGCCTGTGTTTCTTTGTAAAGCTTCCTTAGATGCTTTGTGCAAGAAAAGATGACATTTTCCTGGTGACCCAATTTTGCTTATCAGTTTTTTCAACAATTCTGTGATTTCAGTTATTTCCTCAGGAAACTGTGTTTGATTCCAAATGAAACACTTAAGTGTTTTATCTGCAAATAACACACAAAGTGTCCCAAATGTACTGACTTTATTTATGAGTCACTGAAGAGAAAAGACTATTAGAGGAAAACTGGGCAAGCAATGGGGGAGCTAGCAAGAAGGGAGAGACTGAGAGAGTCTAGTGGGTTCGGCAGAAGGAATGGGGTGGAGGCTTGAGGGAACGATCTAATCTCGAATTACACTGGCATGGTGGAGTATAAATTAAAATGTAAAACTCTTCTAAAATTAAAACATCCACTCCATGCTCTTGAGGACAAACCTCTCTGACTATGGTTAATATTTTCCTGCCATTTTGCTTTACCTAATTGTGATTCTACTCCTTTTTGTGGAAACTGGAAAAGAGAGAAATCTCCCTAGGGTTCTGAAAGCTGGCTGGTGCTTCATCAGAAAGCCAGAAAGAATTTTAAAGTCCTCCCAGAAGATATAGTATATACATTTTTAAAAGAGCATTAAAATTTTAGTTGCCTCATTGCCAATGTCTTCATGTCCAGCAGTGCTATACATACTGTTTTAAGGTGACAAGTAACTGTTCCTCCCAGAACAATTCATGAAGCAAGAAGCATTTTCCGCTTTGTCAGAAAATGTGTGTGTTTTCTAAACCTCTTTCAAAGCCCGGCACTTAAGGGGGAGAGAAGCATTCTCCTTCTTCTGGAATCATTTAGTAAGTGTGCCTAGACCTGGGCGAACAAGGCCAAGAGTGGTGGTGAAAAGGATTATTCATTCTAACCACAAGGAGATAATGAAGTGGAAGAGAGTACATGAATTCATATGATGAAATAATCCCTGATTTTAAAAAAGCCAGCCACTGGGCAGAGATAAAACTTATCTACATCATTTATTCAGTTGATTTCTTCATTCATTTATACATTAGTAATAAGATATTTATTAATTTACATTTAGAAACATGTGACATGAACAAAATCAAAGACTGGAGAAAATATTACCAAGTATATAAAAACACTCAATGTTTGTTAGCTCTCATGCTTATGAGAAAGCCCAAAGGCTCTGTCTGCTGGTCACAGGACAGAGGCCAATTAGTAGAGTGGCAAACGGTAAGTGGTAGAGAGAAGGAAGTTTATTAGGATCAGCCAGCTGATCAAAAGATGGCTGAGATTATCATAGAGTCAGTAAGCTGGTTTAGGGGCAGTTTATATAAGAGATGGATGATTGCAGGCTGGTGGGAGCGTATCGTTTGTGTCCAAATGATACGCATCTGACCCTGATCGTATCATGAAATGCTTTTCAATTCTGCAAATTTCAAGAGCAAAGTTCATTATTGCCTTGGGCTCTTTTTGTCCTGGAGTAGTCTGCCCAAGGGTCTGCCATATTACACTAATGGACAGGCTAGAGGCGTGAGGTGTTCCAAGCCCCTTTTGCGTGTCACCAAATTCACAGTAGGGAAAGAAAACACACTTCACCTGACTATTGTGACAGGTAAGAGTCATACGAAGTGAAGCAGGGAGGTGAGTGTGTGACCTAGTTTCAGGGCTGGGCTTCAGGAACTCAAGGCAAGAAAGCTGGATATGCTGAGAGCTTTCGTAGACAGATGAATCTCTGGCTGGGTTTTACTTGGGAAATGGAGTGATCAGAATTAGAAGGTGATAAAGATCAGATTTAGTTTTTGAGAAGGATGTTCTGGCTGCAGTGCCGAGAGGGTGGGTGGTGGACAGTCACAGGACTGGAGGCAGGGAGCAGGGCACTGGCTGTAAGGAGAAAGCCACATGCCAGGAAGTAAAGGCCTGGCACTAGGGCCATGGGCCTGTGGGAAGGGGACACAGTTGAGATACTCAGGGGGGGAAGTCAGTAGGACACTAAATGATACTCAAGACTGGACTGACACAAACAAATACATGAAAAAGTGTTCAACACTGGTCATTCGAGAGATGCAAATTAAAACAACGTTAAGATTTCATCTCACTCCAGAAAAAGCAGCTATCATCAAGAAATCAACCAATAACAAATACTGGTGGGGCTGCGGGAAAATAGGCGCCCTCTTCCACTGGTTGGTGGAAATGTAGGCTGGTCCAGCCATCGTGGAAGTCAGTGTGGAGATTCCTCAAAAAACTACAACTAGAGGTTCCATTTGATCCAGCTATTCCTCTGCTTGGTATCTTCCCAGAAGAATCAAAAACATCGTACCACAGTGATATATGTAGAATCATGTTTATAGCAACACAAGTTATAATAACTAAGTCTTGGAAACAACCCAAATGCCCAACAACTAATGAATGGCTAAAGAAGATGTGGTTTTTCTATACAATGGAAATTCTGCCATAAAAAGGATAACTTTGAGATATTTATAGGTAAATGGATGTACCTTTAGAACATACTCTTAAGTGAAATAAATCAGACACACATGAGTACATATCGAATTGTTTCTCTGATATGAGAAACTGTAAGCATAAATAAGGACAAAAAAGTATAATAGATACTAAGTAAAAGAAAGATAATATTTAATAGGGAGGGGAATTAGAAAGGCAGGAGGGGGAAAAGGAGGAAAGGAAAAAGAAAAGAAAGGGGAAAAATGTAAATAAAGCTACTGTAAATAGGGAAGGGAGGGGGAGCAGAAGGGAGGGGTGGGGAAGAAGCAAGGGAACCAAGATGTATCATGTACAGGTACAAATTAACTATGATGAATGTGATCACTGTGTATACAATGTACCAATACATGTTCTTGGTTAAAAAAAAAAAAATTGGGCTGACATGATGCTAGTGTCTTAGGAAACAGGTATGATTCCAAATCTCTTAGAACAGACTGGAGAAGTTCAGGAAACAAGGCTATGCTAAATCAAGCTGTGAAATAACTAAAATTCGTGCGAAGCGCTTCCTTTTCCCTTTGTGGTCATTAAATCCCAGGGCCCTCGCAGTCTCCTGGACTTCCCAGAATGCTACCACAACCCCCAGCACCCTGGTCTCCCGCCAGCTGTATTGCAGGCTTAGAAAATTTCCTCCTTTCCTGGCAGCAAGCTGTGAGTGGCTGGAGGGCAGCAATTGTCCTGGTCATTGCTGTTTGTATCCCAGCCCCAACCTTGTGCCTGTTACATACTGGTGCTAAATAAGTATATGCTTATTCTGCATTTTCATCCAGTTATTAAGATAATTAAATAGATCACACCAAAATATATAACACGTGGCTTATGTTAATCCTGAGAATGTAGCAGTGATTCCAAAACTGAGAGATGAAAAGCTTCTAGAAAACCATCTTCCAGTCCTGTCAAATCATGCAGCAGACACTATCATCTAGCTAAACTGTATTAACCTGGGTTGGCAGAACAAATTCTTAAGCACCATGTTCAGTTATAAGAATCTGATGAAATAATTGACACAAAATGTTTGGAAGAGCATAAAGTAGAGCAGAAATTCAAGTTTTGTAACAATCCTGTTCCTCCCCCACGAAAACAAGTCATTGTATGGAGTGGTAGAACCTAGATGCATTTGATGGCTTTAATTTGGTTATTTTAACTCACGATATGCAAACATACTAAGTTTATATATTAACAGCCCTTTAGCCTCATCCATAACTTGGTATTTCATACTGCAGCTGCCCTGGCTTTTCTTCTACAACTCAAGCTTGCCCTGAGATGATGTGACAGCCCCTTTTCCTCACCCCTTTGCATGTTCCCAGGCCCACCAGGGCCAGTCATGCCTCCTTTTTGTATACACTGTGTGTGTGTGTGGTCACAGGACTCTTTTCCTTGTAAAACCTAGAACCAAGCTCCCGGAGGGCAGAGACTTGTCCTCCTCATTACTGTGTCCTCTATGATACTCTGCTCGGTGCATGGCGGGAGCTCAGCAAGTGTCTGTTGATTTCAATTAGGAAGGACCACAGGAAAGGGGATATTTTTCAGGGTTCTATGATTGGGTTGAAAGGAAGCTGTATCTACAAGTCAGAAACAGATCCTGAAAAATCAAATTTATTTCTGGTTCCCAGGGAGACCAGGCTCTTGCTTGCAATCCTTAACTTTTACAGACCTCATTTACATCAGGTACTCAGAAACAAGAGATTTTTTTGGTGCTTAATAACAGTAACAACGTCATAATGCAGCATTACTTACTGCTTATGTGTCAAGCAGAACGCCAAGTCTTCGTGTATTTTAATTCTCATTCTCATGGCAACCTGGAAAGAGGAATTGTTGTTTAATCATGGAGGTAGGATCAGAGAGGTTAACTGACTTGCCCAAGGTCACTGGGATACTAAGTGATGGAGTCTTTTGTCGCTAACATCTGAGCTTGAGCCACGAGTTGCTGCTTGTTTGCTTCCTCTCAGCCTGCCCCTGCCCCTGGATCTGTGTGGCAAGCACTTTCCCACTTTTTCGGCTGCAAATGTGAGGAGATCTCGGTGAATCATTTATAGTAAAGTACACAATCATCATGATTGAAGGTGGGCAGTTACTCTCAGTGTGACTGCCAGTGAGCTGGTCATTCTCATCATGATTGAAATTGTGGTCATTTGCATCAAACAGAGGTGGGCTGGTCATTCTCCTCATGGATGGGGGTGGAGGCTTGGGTAGAGGCCCTGGAACAGGTGAGATTCTGAGGGGCCCCAAAGCAAGAAGAACAATGAAGCCTGAACTCAGGCAGTGGGCACAGGGGAGAAAAGAAAGGGAAGATTTGAGAGAAATTTCTAAGGTTGTGGTGAAATAGAATCTGGTGGTTGTTTGGACAGCTTATGAATTAAAGGAGAGGGAGGAGCTGTGCCTTAAGTTTCTAGCTCAGTTGCTATTTCTAGAGTGTGTGGGTGGGGAGGGAGAGGAAGAACAGATATTAGTACATCCATTGTTCAGAGTCCGCAAAGTCCTATGCTCCTGTGGAGTTAGGAGAGACTTAAACCTGGTCACCGGGAGTTGACAGTAACTATGGAAGGGGCTCAGCCTGACCATCTGGGTGGCTGTTCGTATTTCTAATCCTTAACCTCATGTCTCAATTAATATTTGTAATCCTAATGAAATGTGAGCATGCTGAAACACTTACCCCTAAATCATTTGGAATGGCATTGTTCCCTTAGTTTTTAAACACCTTTTAATCTCAGGAAGGTTTTAAGTTTAGTTTCAACTCAGAGAATTTATGTGTTAATTCTCTTCCTGTTGCTGGGACAAAGTACTACCTGACACACATGACTTGAAGGAAGAGAGGTTTTTTTTTTTTCAAATCATGGTTTCAGTCCATGTCTGGCTGGCTCCGAGGTAGAAATGCCATGGTGGAAGGGGCCAGAGGAGGAAGCTGCTCAACCCATGGCAGCCAGAAACAGAGCAAGGGAAGAGCCGCCTGATAGCACGCTCAGCTGTGAACTCATTGATGGAATAATCCACCGTGAGCACAGTGTAGATCCCTCACGATCCAATCCTTTCTGAACACAAGACTTTTGGGAGATATTTTAGATCTAAACCACAATAAATAGTTTTTATATTTAAAGATGTGTGCATATTTGGTACTTTAAGTATGTGTAATATTTAGGAGAATTGAACCTATTAGAATAAACAAGCAGCCTGTTTCCAATATAGATTTATAATGGGATAATTGATTCAAACATGTGACTATAAGTCAGGAAATATAAAAGTATCTTACTATATTTAAAAGCAGTGTTAGGAGTTTTTAAAGTATCAAAATATATGCTTATATGTTTAAAAATGTATTTTTGAAAATTAATTTTTAAGTGGACAAAAATTGCATACATTTATCATATAATAAGAAGGTTTGGTGTATTGTTTAGATAAATACTTAAGGAGGAAATAAAATGTATAAATGCAATTTAAAATGTTTAAAGTTATTTTGTTAGCTAAGATTATATATTAATTTAATACATTAATCAAAGCTTAAAAGTGATTGTTAAAATTTGCTGGTTTTGTGGGGGATTTAGTGGGGATTTAGTGGTAGAGCACTTGCCTAGCAAGTGCCAGGCCTCCGAGTTTGATCCCCAGCACCCCACCACCCTGCAAAAAATTTTTGCTGGTTTTAAGAACAGAATAAGAATTGTGAGTAAACAGCTCAATGAAGACCTGGAGTTTTCATTTTGAACTTCAATGAACCACAGACTTAAAAAAAACAAAATCCAAAAACCAAAGCTCTGGGATAATATCTGTTCACAAACACCATTCAAAGGCATAAAAACATCACATTGATGACGTATGCCCAAAATAAAAAGAATATTTTATAATGTTTCCCAAATAATATATGTGATATATTTTAATAATATACCTGCAAATGTACTGTGTTATATATATCAACAACATATTTTTAATATTTCCGCGCATATTTTTCCTTACCTAAGAGAAGAAATTGTAGGCAAACACTGCACACTCCGGGTGGATGGGCTTGTCTGAAAGCTGTTTTCTGCAGCTCCAATACTCAGTAACCCGTGTAGAGAACAAAGGGATTTTGCTCCGTGAACCCTAATTGCCTGCTGAATAAATAAATAAACAGAGGAAGCACTGCGCGCATTAAATGAAGGTAAATATTGACTCTGACACCATAAGTTTGCTGGGTGCCAGCTGAAGTGAGCCAGCAGCTCCCATGCATTGGGAGGGCCTCTGCTGGGGCAAGAGCACAGTCTGGGCTGAGACTGAAATGTCAATAAGGCCTCCTGCTCGTGCCTTAATTCCCCCAAACACCCCACATCTTCCACCAGGCGTAGCTCACAAAATAAAAAATCCAAAAAAAGGAAGACCAGGATAGATTTTGACTGGCTCGCAAAAGACGGTCCCCTGGGAGCCTTTGTGAAGTCAGACTGGGAAGGAAAAGGCTGTCTTGGTTTTACTTGACTTTTCATTAACTAAGTAGTCACTCCGTCGGTCAGACCTTTGAGTGTGTGGGAACACGGCAGCATGACTAGCGGAGCATCGCTGGCTGGGGAAGTCCAGTCACCTCTTGGAGCCCTTGCAGTGAGGATGGTAACACTGGTCCTTCCTTTTGTCAACGAGTTTAGAAACTCAAGTGAGTTAATCGTATGACATAGTCTGGAGTAAAAGGCTGTGGATATAAAAAGTTAACTACAATGACTTCTGAGTAGCATCAAGTCTACTGGGACATGCACCTCTCCACCTCTGCTTTCTGTCCCCTCCTAGTTCACAGCTCCAGCGGGGGCAGAAGAGGGGCAGGACCGGAGAGTTGGCAACCATGGAGACTTCGGCAGGGAGAATAAATTCCTTTTGTCTTCCTAGTTCAAGTACCCTGTACTTGAGCATTCAAAATGCAAGCATTCAAAATGCTTTTGAAACATCTTGCTCTGACTTTGTTTTTTAGGTTTGAGAAAGACGTAAGTCGTGACCCTGGAGTGTATTATTAGTATTACTCTGATTGTTTTTTTTTTTGTTTGTTTGTTTTTTTGTGGTGCCGGGGATCGAACTCAGGCCCTTGTGCTTGCAAGGCAAGCACTCTAATCACTGAGCTAAATCCCCAGCCCCACTCTGATTGTTTTGATAGTTGCCATGATCTCAGATTTCTTCAGTAATTGTTCATTTCTGCGTTCGTTTTGTACTGGGGATTGTACCCAGGTTTTTGCGTGTGCTGGACACCTGCTCTAACCACTGAGATACACACCAGTCATTTTTATCTTTTTATTTCCAGGCAGGATCTCACTGAGTTACCCAGGTGGCCTTGAACTTGTGATCCTCCTGCCTCAGCCCCCCAGGTAGCTAGAGTCCCAGGTTTGTGCCACTGTGCCCAGATTCTGCATTTGTTTGTGATGAGCAATAAAATACATCTTTAAAAATACTTTATAGTTACTAATTCCTATGAATACAAAAGCAGTACAAATCCATAAAAGACTTTCATGGGAAGAAAAGAAAACAGACTCGAGGCTTCAAAGGCATCGCTTATGATGTTACCATGTGCATTACATTATAAGATAATTTATTGAGATGAAATCCACATAACATAAAGATAACCGTTTTCAAGTGAATGATTCAAAGACATTTTATACATTCACAATGTCATACAATCACCACCTCTTATCTAGTTTCAAAATATTTCCATTACTTCAAAGCAGCCTTACCTGTTAAGTATTTTCTCCTCATTCCTCTTTCCCCCACAACTTCTAGTAACCACTAATATGCACCTGTCTCCTTCAGTTTATCTACTCAGGATATTTCACGTAAGTGGATTCATACAATATGTGACATTTTGTGTCTGGATTCTCTCAAGTAGCATATTTTTGGAATTTCATCCATGTTGTAACATGTGCCGTATTTCATTATTTTTATGGCCAAATAATACTCTCTTATATGTATATTCCACAATGTGTTAATGAATATTTGGGTTGTTCCTACCTTTTGAATATGTGCTGTTCTGAATACAAGTGTAATTGCACTTCTTTGGGTACCTGTTTTCAGTTCTTTGGAGCATACGCTTAGGAGTGAAATTGCAGGATCATACAGTAATTTCATGTTTAAGTTTTTGACAAGCGCCCAGTTATTTTCCATTGCAGCTGAGCAATTTTACATTCCTGTCTGGAGTGTAGGAAGATTACAATTTAATTGACCTCATCAATGTGTAATGTCCTTTTCTGTCTCTTACAACAGTTTTTGACTTACAATCTATTTTGTCTGATGTTGGGATAGCCACCCTTGCTCTCTTTTGGTTGGCACTTACATAGAATCTGATTTTCCATCATTAAACTTACTTGTGTTTTTGATTTGGAAGTGAGCTTGGAGACAGAATATATTAGATCATGTTTTTCCCCCATCTGACCAACCTGTGCCTTTTGAGGGGAATCCATTTTTCATTCACGTGACTATTATCATGGACTTGCTTCTGCTGTGTTGCTATTTGTTTTCTGTATGTCTATACTTCTTGTGCTCACTTTGTTTATTGCCTGATTTTTGAGTTTAGTTAACCTGCATCCCCCAACCCAGTACCGGGGATTAATTGAACCCCAAAAGCACTAAGCTGCATTCTCAGCCCATTTTTAGTCTTATTTATTTATTTTTTTTTTATTTTGAGACAGGGTCTCACCAGTTTTCCTAGTCTGGTCCAGAATTTATGACTCGCCTGCCCCCGCTTCCTGAGTAGCTGGGATCACAGTCCTGTGCCACTACATCTGGCCCAGTTCATTTTTCATATTGTTCTACTTGATTACTGTCTTATTAGGGTTTGTGTATATTTCAGATATTTCTCAGTGGCTTCCTTGAGGATTACAATTAACATCCTAAGTTTATAACAATGTAGTTTGAATTGATAACAACATAGGTTCAATAGCATATAAAAACTCTGTTCCTACACAGCTCCATCCCACCTTCATGTGATGGTCAAAAATTACATCTTTAGCTTGGGAGTGACGGCACATGCCTGTAATCCCAACACTCAGGAGGCTGAGGCAGGAGGACTGCTATGAGTGCAAGGCCAGTCTGGACTACAAAGTGAGACGCTGTCTCAAAAAACAAAAAACCAAAACGAAACAAAAAAATTACATCTTTATACATTCTGTACCCAATAACAGATTTTTCATTATTATTATTGCATGTGCCTTTAAAATCATGTAGAGAATAAAATGTGGAATTACAACCCCAAAATACTGTAATACTTGCTTTTATGTTTATCCATGCAATTATCTTTATGGAGATCTTTATTTCTCTACTCAGTTTCAAGTTACTGTCTAGCGTCTTTTCATTTCAAACAAAAGAACTCCCTTATGCATTTCTTGTAGGACAGGTCTACAAGTAAAAAATTTAATTAGTTTTGGTTTATCTGGCAATGTCTTAATTTCTCCTTCATTTTTGAAAGATTGTTTTGTCAGATATGGAATTCTTGTTTGACAGATTTTTTTCTTTTGACCCTTTCAATATGTCATCCCCTCCTCCATGCCTCCATGATTCCAAAACCAGCCGTTAATCTTATCGAAGATCACCTGGCCATGACAAGTCATTTCTTTCTTGATGCCTTTAAGATTTGCCCTTTGTCTTTGCTTATCATGTGTCTTGGGGTAGAAGTTTATCATACTTTGCAGTTCATTGAGCTTATACTGGATGTGCAAATTCATATCTTTCAGCAAGTCTGAGAAAGTTTTGGTCGTTATTTTTTCAAGTACAGTTTCTGCCCATTTCTTTCTTCTCTTTCTGAAATGTTAATGCTGTTTATATTTGTTCCCATGGAGATGTCCTGTGGGGTCCTCAGGCTCTATTCACTCTCCTTCACTCCTTTTATTTTCTGCTTCTCCGACTCTGCAGTGCACATTGCCCTCTCGGAGTGCGCAGATCCAGTCTTCTGCCGCTCTGAGTCTACCGTTCAGCCCCTTCAGTGATTTTTTCATTTCAGTTATGCTTTTCAGCTCCAGAATTTCCATATGGTTCCTTTTTAAAATCTCTCTTTATCGATTTCTTTATTTTGTTCATATATAATTTTCCTAGTTTTCTTTTAGTTCTTTGTCCTTTTGCATTTAAAGTATACTTAAGACAATTAATTTGAGGTTTTTTTTTTTTAAACCAAATATCTGGACATCTTTAGGCATGACTTATGCCAATTTTCCCATTAAATAGGCCATATTTTCTCATTTCTTTAGATATTTACTGATTTCTTTGACATTTTAATATTATAATGTGGTAACTCTGAGAATTGGATTCTCTCACTTCTCCCAGAGTTTGTCGTTCTTTATTGTAGAAGGCTACAGTCATTCGTTTAATGACTTTTCCAAGCTTTTTTTTTGTGTGTGTGCAAAAATTGTATTCCTTGTCAAGTGTCATTACTGAAATAGAAATACAGAGAACTGCTGTTGAGTGCCGCTCTGAAGGAGCGCTCCTCATTCTACCCACTCCTCTCTGCCTTTGGTCAAGGAATGGACCCCTTCCTTGGATGCACTAGGCTTCTCGACCATAATAGTGCCGAGGACTGCACAGCCATTTCAGTGGCACACAGTGAAGAGATGCAGTGCAGTGGTTTGGGAGTCTGCACTGTTTCCACGCTGTTGCATAAGGCCAGACTACCCGGAAGAGTGAGTGGAGGGGCCGCACCGCTTCACCCAGAGCCTTTGCCCATCCTGGAAGACAGTCTGACTCTGAGGACCTTTGAGTAGAACACAAAAAGCCTCAGATGAGTAGAGTTATCCTAGAACAATTGCCCAAATTCCCCTACAATTTGTCCAGTCACACAACCAAAAAAGTCTTATGGCACAGGAAACTGAGAGAAATGGCCAATTTATTACCAAAATCTGGAGTAAATTTCCACTAAGAATGAGGCCAGTCAGGGCTGGAGATTTAGCTCAGTGGTAAAGCGCTTGCCTAGCACAAGCGGAAGGCCCTGAGTTCAATCCCCAGCACCAGAAAAAAGAGTAAGGCCAGTGAAGTTAGCTCAGGAAGACAACAGGGCTTCTGTAAGATGCGGTGGAGGCAAAAAGTATCATGTGGAGTTCTCTTTCCACACTGGCTCTGATTGCATCTCCTTGTTCATGTCAAGTTGCCAAATGCCAAGTGCAGGTGTGCGTTGGTAAAATAAAAGTGTCCCTGAAAATTGTAAACAGGTTGCCAAATTTGATTCATAGAAAAGACATGCCTCAAACCCTACAGTGGCTTGCAGTCACCTTCATGTTTATATCTGAAGAACTGAACTCACTGCTTAAACCCCAACACAACTACCAACATTCTGAAACTTATCGTTCAGGATAGGCAGCTTTGCCAGCTTTGGCTCCCAAAATGGGCTTGTCTGTGTGGATCTGATGGTCAAAGATGTAAGTGGCTCCTAGGAGACTTGTGTGTGTCTGCCCAGGTGGCGTCCCATATGGGCACTGAGAAAGGTACATTTCTCAGAGCAGTAGACCCTCAGGGAGAGAAAAGGATGCAGTTACCAAAAGTCTTCCTCAGCAGAGCCTTTCTAAAGCTGCACCTCCTATAATTTTTCCAGAATCTGCCAAGCTGACAAGCAGAGTGTGGTTTTGAAATGGATCGCCTAGTCTGAGATTGCAGGGGAGTTAAGATGGGGACGTTGTGATATCTGTGGAAGGATTTCTTTAGTAAAATCCTGAAATCTTAGTTGATTTATTCACCATTTTTTAAACCCTGTGATCCAGGAAAGAGGAAAAGAAGTTAAATGTTTTCAGTGAATAAAAAGATTTATTTCCAAGAGGCAGTGGATAGGTGCACATAAACAAGAAATCCTTTAAAAAAGACCTGTAGGCGGTTAATTTTGTTTCTTGCTGTCTTACGCTCTTAGTTTCAATCAGGGTTATGTTTGGCCACCTACAACAAAACAAAAAACCCTCCAAGCCCTCAAAAATAAATAGCAGGAGTTTGAACAGGGTGAGAATTGCTTTCTTCCTTCCACATAAAGAGACTCAAGACAGGGGGACAGGCTCCTTGCTGGTTTCTCAGTCATTGTGTTAAGGTGGCTGTTTGTACTCCAGCCATCACATTCAAATCTCAGCTACCAGGATGAGGATAGAGATGTACGTCTCCTTCTTTCTTTTTAAAGACTCCTAGAAAGGCGTTTAAAAGACATTAGGAAGCACTATTCAAGATCTGATGCTTACATCTCACTGGTGAGGTTGAATCACGTGGCCATAGCTACCTGCAAGGGAATATGAGAAATGTGCCCAGCTAGACACTGGGCTTCAGCTGCACAGTTGGATTATTTGGCACATTGTCCTTTGAGACGTAGATAGTGAGAAGGTAAACTTTAACCTCAACTTCTTGTAAATTGCAAAATCAAAAGTGACTTTTAGATAAAGATTCAGAAACTTTCATCTTACATATGTATGCTACTTTTGAGAGATTGAACTAAATTAAATTGTTAAAAGCCGTGGATGTATATGTTTGTCAAATAACTCTGTGTATTTAAATGTGATTTCTGTAATAGATACAGTATTTACTGGTTGCATCATATGTATATTATGTGCCAAGTATTTCTTAGGTGTTACAGATAAAAAGCTCAATGGTGGCTAATTCTGCCCTTAAGAATGACAGGGGCTGGGAATGGAGCTCGGTGGTTAGAGTGCTGGCCTAGCAAGCGCAAGGCCCTGAGTTCGATCCCCAACACGCATACACATACACACAAAAAAGAACGACAGACATATAAAACACCTTCAACACTTTAGTCAGGAAATAATCTCTTCAACAGGAAAGGAAAACTCACAGGCTGGTTTTCAAGGGTCCTGTTTGTGCTTTTATTTTTGTATAACAGCAGTCTAATTAAAATAAGATGAATACTTGCTAAGAGTATTGTTCTGTAAGACTGCAGAGTCCACAAGGGCAGAGATCAGCTTGTCCTGCTGCCTGGCACGTAGTGAGTAGCCAGTGAGGACTGACTGAATAGTAAAATGAAAGAGAATAAGTGAGCAAAAGTAAAATATGAATGGCATTTGTAAGATAGATAATTCTATAATATGGAAACATGATGTATGAAAGTACGTATTCGTGAAAGATGAAAGGCATAGGACGACTACTTTCCATGAACATGTGGTCTTTATTTTAGACTGATTTGTCAAATAATTCTGTGTATTTAAACCATGATTGGTGTAATAGATACAGTATTTGTTGGTCACCCATGCCGGGTTTCTAGGCCTCCATTGCCTAATTATTCCTTCTGGCTCTTATTTGTGGACATATGTGTTGCCAGAGAGGCCAATTTGTCTGTTGCTATGAAAGTGCGTTTTGATCCAGGCTCAGCCATTCAGCCCTTCTCTCTAGACATGGTCGATACCTCAGGGACGGGCAACATCATCATCATCATCATCGACACCTGCCTAGCATTTAGGCTGTCAAGGTATTGTTCTAAACAGTACATTAGCCCATTTAGTCATCACAACAACTCCGAGAGGTGGGTACTGCTAGAGTAGAGACGGTAAACAGTGTGTAGTGAACTGGGGTGGATTCTGGACTCGGGAAGTCTGGCTCCGAATCTGTGCTCTTAATGACTTCGCCGAATTGCTTGTACTCAGCTGGCCCACTGGAAGGGAACTTGGGTTTTGACTAAGAAAGTTAGGATGGGCAGCTCGCCTCGCAGCATGGTGTGGCGAGCAGATGCGAGTCCTGGAACTGCTCCAGCATCTGGCCGCCTCCAGGGAGTCTAAACTGAGTCCGGACCAATGAATGGAAGCAGCAGAAGTGAAAGGACACAGATAATTGGAATCAGTGCATGGGTGATACTGTGAACTTTGTAGTCAGTGGAGGAATTGACTCTCATTTAAAGGTTGCTTTGAGTTGGGTTTCCGAAAACATCTTCGCATCACTACTTTATTAAAAAATGATATACACGTACTCTTCGGTGTACACATCTGCTACATGAAAATATTTGTATATTTATCCTTCACTCATATTTATGAATGAATATGGCATAAATATGGAGGCGTTAGTAACATTAAACAAGTTATTTTAGTGAAAAAAGTAGTTTAAATTATGATCCTAAAAAAAGATCCTACTTGACAACATAGTTCTTCAGTTATCAAGATGACATTTATTTCCACATTTTAACATTTCTGAAATTGAGCTGTATGCTATAATTGATGGCATCTTTAATTAACTGCTTTATTTTTTCTTAGTGGTAAATAAAATAACAGCTACTAATGTAATCAGTGGCATTATAGATTCAATGATAGAGTATTTGATTAAAATTGGATATTTTCCCCTTCATAGGTATTATTTTATCCCATCTACAACCTGGCCTCTGCATATTCAGGCATATACTACCAATATATATATTACAATCTCTACAAAAAAAGTTTAACATTAATTTCATACTTTCTGAAGAGTTTTGACAGGACTATATCACAAGTATTGGTGAATTTTTTGTTGTTGTTGTTTCTTTTTTTGTTTTTTGAGACAGAGTCTTGCTATGTGTAGTTCAGGTCAGTCTCGAACTCACTATGTAGCCCAGCCTGGCCTCGAACTCACAGCAATCCTCCTGCCTCCGGCCTCCCAAGTGCTGGGATTACAGGTATGTGCCAGTGGCTTTGAATTGTTAATGAGAGAAATTAATAAAGACCCAAGGGCAGGAGTCCTATGGTCAAACCCAACTCTGCCAAGAACTTGACACTTTATCTCTTTGTGTCTCAATAACTTCATCTGTAATATCATTAAGTGATAGGATTAGGTTATCATTTATGTTTCTTTCACATTTCATATGCTATGGGTCCTCTGTAACTGTATTATTTATCACTTCTTACTGTTACACTGTTGCTACCACCAAGTATAATCATGTATCAATAAAATTTGTTCTAAATACAGATTAAATAAATCATTAAAGGTCACTTCTCATTTTCGGCAGTTTTACCGATGCCTTCTACAGGAATAGTTTATTACAGATCTTTTATCAGTATCATCTTGCACGCCAGCTCAATTGCTGTCTCTAACAGTGTTTAGCATTTATTCAGTATATCTTGAGTGTGAACTCTGGTCTATTAGTTTGCATAAGAAAGGTGTGAAGTGTTTACTGTTGCCCTGATTTCTCATATGATTTAACCTTTTGAAGAAAACAAAGAAATATCTCATAAAACTTCTGAAATTCAAGCACCAGTAACAGCACACAAATATACAGGAGAAGCTTTAGGAGTAAAGTGCGTATTTCAATATCTGGAACCGGGCTGTATGTTTACTCCAACTCTTTATCATCAGAGTAACAAAAATTATTTTTAATGGAGAAAATGGGAAAATAAGAGTTTTCTAGAACCAGTTGAGTTTGTTAGAACCAGATGAGGATAAGATCAAAGGAAAGTTGGAAGTGCTACGACGAGGTGAGGCTCATATTAGTCATCGCACCATTCGACACTGCTATAGAGTCTGCTGGCGAGCACTGTGCTAGATGCTTGAGTACAATACTGAACACACACGGCCCTGATTTCACGGAACTGCAATCTAGTAGGGTGATGCAACTGATCATACCTGCAACCCAACCCAGACCTGGGAGTGAGGAGAGCTTCTTGGAAGAGGGAGAATAAAGTAGATACAAGCGGCAAGATGAAATGGGGCAGTAGGTGGAGGTTTAGGGAAGAGGAGGATTTCAGAAGGGAAAAGATTCTAAGCTGAGAAAATAGCTTGTCAAATGAGAGAGGACACAAGGATTCAGGGGCTAAAGTCAGTGAGCACTAGCTGATATGGCTTTTTTTTTTTTTTTTTTTTTTTTAGACAGGGTCTCGCTACGTAGCTCAGGCTGGCCTTGAACTCACTATGTATCCCAGGCTGGCCTCAAACTAGTGGTGCTCCTCCTGCCTCAGCCTCCCGAGTGCTGGGGTAATAGGTGTATGCCACCACACCAGTCAGATATGGTTTCTAGAAGAGAATTTCCTGGCAACTGTCTCGCCCTCCCTTGTGTTGATATACTCATTTGGTCTCCTTATGTTCTTTATTTTACATTCTTTTACTTTATAAGGTTAATGCTTGAAGTTAAAAAGATTTTTTCCTCTGGCCACAGGAGTAGTATCAAAGGAAGAAAATTTATAAAAATAAATGAAACAATAGAAAACAGAATTCACTCCCAGTTCCACAACAAAGAGATAAACACTGTGGAGATTTTCACACATAGAAAGCCAATGTTTAGTCTATGCATGTCCATTTAAAAGGATGATATAAATTACACTTTGACTTTGTCAACAAGATTTAAAATACCTCTTTAGGTAACACATGTACAGGATAACAGGGTGCAACATTCTAAAAAGGAATATAGTAAAATGTTGTCCCTACTCTACTTTGTCCACCGAAGACTCATATCCCTGAGGAAATGACTGTTTTCAGTTTTTCTTGGGAACTTCTAAATCAGAAGGGTACATATGAATTCAGAGGTCATCTACTTCAGATGTTTCAATGCTAGAAGTTATTCTGGGTTTCTCCTTCCCCAGGACACCAGTTTTAAAGAAGAGCAGTGTGTTGTTACCTGAAAAAAGGCACAGAGAGCAGCGTAGTAGGGATGATGATCCCAGGGCCCTACGACACATATTCCGGGCCTTGTGTTATATAGGTCAGCACGTTGCAGTAGAGAGATGAAGGGATGTCTTCAAAGTCGTATATTTGACTTCAAATAATTGGAGGACAATTAAGAGCCAATTTCTCTATCTTTTTTTTTTTGGATGTTTATAAAGGGGCTAATAACTATATCACTAAGCTGGTCTTCCATCAGGTTAATACATTTTATTCCAGGAGAAGAGCAGAATGTGCCAGCCAGTTGAAATAGTCACCATATTAGAACCTAGAAAAGATTCCAATACAGTGAGTAGTGGTCAGCAGGGCTGCAGACTCACTGCCCTTTGTCCTCTCACTTGGACCTCACCAGGAAAGTATCTGTCTGCTGTGAACTCCTGAGTGTCAGCAGCTATCTGACTCCTCTCCATGCTCACCATGGTGGACACAGTATGCACCGAATTATGGTAGGTGCTGAATAGACGAATGAGTGAGGAGGGCAACTGGAAGAAAGGTTTATTGCAATCAAGAAATGTTTGAGTCTTTCCTTGGAGGACAGTGAGAATCTCTATGAATATCCCAGGATGAGGCCGGACCTGTCACAAGTCTCCAGGAAGCAGTTTGTGGGAGATCTCACAGCCCCGGGAAGCCCAGTGTGTGTTAGGCCACTGGGCCCTTTAAGGTCAAGATGGCCTGTGCACTGCTACACGGCTCCTCTTAGCCCACTCAGACCCTATCACACCAGCGTAAACTGGATTCCAGCTTGGAAAGCTCTTTGTTTAGTGAACCAAGCACTTTGCATTAGTTGTCACATCTGCCTTGTTATTTCACATCATCTCTATTAGACGCCTGATGCGTTTCCATGAGGAGGAAGCTGTAAAAACTAAATGGTTTATGAAAAAAAAAATGCTAAATTTCACTAAGTAGTAGTTTGACAGTATTCTTTCGCTGAAAGTAAGACTGTTTTCAGTTTAACATTTTTGATACTTATTGTAAAGGTTTCACACTTTCTTTTAAAAAAGAACAAAAATGGACTTATTTTGCATGACTTAAACTTTTTCTTTAACCTCACTGTTTACCTTGGATAACTTTCCATGACAATGCATTATGCATCCACACTCTTTTCTGGATCTATTATTATATGCATACACCATAATTAATTTAATAACTTCCTATTATTAAGTATTTAGATTGTTCAAAAAGTTTGAATATTATAAACGTGCTGTAGCAAATATCTTTTTTACATATATCTGTGTCTATTATTCAATAAGAATACATTTCTAGATGCTGAGTTTCTGGATCAAAGTGTATAAATACTTAAATTACTGAATTTATGACAGATTGCATTCCAGAAAACCTGAACTGAGTCAGGCATGGTGGTGTACACCTGTAATCCCAGCACTCCGAGAAGCTGAGGCAGGAGAACTGCAAGTTCAAGCTCAGCCTGGGCAATGTAGCAATTTAGGGAGACCCCATTTAAAAAAAAAAAAAATTAGAAAATTCTGGGGATGTAGCTCACAGAGAAGGCTCTGAGTTTAATCTCCAGTGCTGAAAAACAAATACAAAAACCCATAATTAATTTACAGTCCTATCAATAACGTATCAAAATATCTATTTTATCTTACTATTGCCAGTCTTTAACATCTGTCTCAATTAAGTAGGCAAATGATGTGAATCTGTTGTTTAAAAAACGTTTTTAAAAGCCCTGAAGTGAAGAATCATCTAGCTATTTCCCCTCTAATTTTTTGCTAGCTAGCATTTGAAAGAAAGGGAGACTAGAGTGTTTCAAACTGAAGGCTCTAGTAATTCTAGCACTCAGGAGACTGAGGCAGGAGAATCACAAGTTTGAAGCCAGCCTGGGTTATTTAGGGAGTTTGAGGCCAGCCTAAACTACAGAGGTCCTGTTTAAAAGAAAAAAAGGCAAATTCTAAGTTTTTTATGCCAAATGCAGACCATTTTTGTGTATCCACTAATAAATATTAATAACAGTGTATTATGGTTTAGGTCTAAAATGTCCCCCCAAAGTCTCATATATTCAGAGGACAGGCTTTTGGAAGTTGATTGGATCATGAGGGCACTATATTCATTGGTGGATTAATCCACTTAGGAATTCATAGCTGAATATGTTGTTTGGAAGTAGAGCCTGATTGGAGGAGGTGAATTACTGGGGTGGGGTATCTTTCTCTTTCCCTCCCTCCTTCTCCTTGACTTCCTGCTCTGTTTGCTGGCTGCCGTGAGTTGAACAGCTTTCCTCTGCCATGGTCTTTCTGCCTTGGAGCCAGCTGGCCATGAACTGAACCCTCTGAAATTGTGAGCCAAATTAAATCTCTCACTCTTTATGTTATGGATGTCAGGTATTTTGTCCTAGTGACAGAAAAGTGACTAATACACTGTGCAAAATAAGAATTCTCTCAGGGCTGGGGATTTAGCTCAAGTGGTAGAGCATTTGCTCAGCAAGTGCAAGGCCCTGAGTTCAATCCCCAGCACAAACAAACAAACAAACAAAAAAAGGTAGAAGTACCAGAGGGACAAAATAAGAATTCTCAGTTGCCACAAATAACTTTTATTCAAAGATCAGTGGATGAAGAAAGGGCTTAGATGGCAGAGCACTTGGAGATGACATCCCTATAATGCAGGTAACACCCTTGAGGCATTTCAAGAAATGGAATCTAAAGCCCTAGTACACAGAGGATAGCTGCTTAATGACATATATGTGAAGTAAGTAAGAAGGCACAATGGTCTTAAAAACTGGATGTGCCTGGGCACACACGATATTAGAATAAAAATGAGTATGGTGGACAAATAGACTGGGCAATAAATAGTAATGAATAAATAGAACAATAATGAGATCAAAGCAGGGATATTTCCATTCCTTAAAAACTATTGTTTCTGATGTTTCTAACCAACAGGGTCTTCGATTCTCTTTTCCTTGTCAAGGATTAATTTGAAGGATGAAGTAGAATAAGAAGGAGGCTACTGGTAAAGAATGAACTTCCTCCCAAGTGATTCCTGGGTAATTAAGAATTATTTTTATTATTATTTTGGAAAGAGAATCTATAGAACTGTGTCCTTAAAGTGTCCTTGCCAATCAACAGCATAAGCATTGCTGTGAATTTGTTAGACATGCAAACTGTTAGGACCTGCTCCAGACCCAGAGTCAGTGACTCTGGGGTGGTGGCAGGAGTCTGGGTTTTAACAAGTCCTCCTGCTGATTCTGCTGCCTTGCCCTCAGGTGCTTAAGTAATTGTTATTTACTTATTTATTTTCAATGTTTTCAAGGGATTTTTTTCTCTTCTTTTTTTCAAGTAACAGTTAACTTTGAGAAGTTGAGAAAATGTAGAGTTATAAAAAGATGTCGGGGGGGGGTTGGGCATTTAGCTCAAGTGGTAGAGCACTTGCCTAGCAAGTCTAAGGCCCTGATTTTGATCCTTAGCACCAACCCACCCAAAAGATGCCAGAAGACATACCTCATTTAAATGCATCTTCCTAAAGAGAACACAGGCTTTAGAAAGAATTCTGTGTCTGGATTTCTGACATGCATGTTTCAGCCAGGGGTGGGGACGTTTTATGTAAAGTGAAATCTTTTCTTCCAGGGTGAGGATTCCTGAAGCCTTTCACAGATGGCTGACATATTTCTATAGAATTATACATAATCTGAATTTGTGTGTCATTTGACTTATCTACATTAGACTTATTATGACAAAATAAGTCTTGGCTAAAGAAAAAAAAATTAAAAATTTCTCAGAAGAGATCAAAAGCTTTGACACAAAATTGTTTATTTTTTTGACACAAAACTTTATATCAAGTATATTATATTGTGCACATGTTGGAAAAGTGTGTGATTTTTTTCTGAAAAGTTTGAATGGCATCTTCTATTTTGTTTCTCTGCCTGGACAGGCAGAGAAAGTCTTCCTACAAAATCCTGTGAAAAGTGTACATTTAACTTTTAAGAAACTGCCAAATTCTTGTCTAAAGTGGTTGTACCATCTTATATACACACCAGTGTGTATGACAATTCAAATCACTCCACATCCTTTCCGACACTGGGTATGGTGGTGTAGTGGCTTAGTACAATAGCTATTTAATTAGGACTGTAGTGTTATGGTGATTTTAATTTGCATTTCTCTCAAGACAAATGGTGCTGAACATCTTTCCAAGAGCTTATTTGCCATTTATATAAGTAAGTCCCCGATTTATGAATGAGTTCTGTGCTGGGAGAATTGTTTGTAAGTTGGATTTGTTCGTAAACTGACAAAGTGAGTTTTAAGCAGTACACCTGTGAAAGTTTGCAACTTGAATGTTTGTAAATTGGGGACTTACTGTATCTTCTGATCCAGTCATTCAAATTTTATTAAAAAATAAAAGGGGTTGGGGATTTAGCTCAGTGGTAGAGCACTTACCTAGCGAGTGCAAGGCCCTGAGTTTGATCCCCAGGAACCCCCTCCAGAAAAAAGCATATGTCCAGATAAAGACTGAGTTGTGTCTTTTCAAAACTTCTATGTTGAAACTCTAACTTAATGATTGTATTTAGAAATGGGGTCTATAAGGAGGCAGTTAAGGTTAAATGAGATAAGGTGGCAGCCTAATACTAAAGTATTAGTATCCTTATAAAAATAGACCCCAGAGTTCTCGTCTAACACACACACACACACACACACACACACACACACACACACACACACAGAGTCTCTGTCCTTTCTGTGAACACACAAAGAAGAGGTCATGTGAGCACACAGCAAGATGCAAGCTGCCTCAAGATAGGAAGAGGCCTCACCAGAAACAAACCACACTGCCACCGTGGTCTAGAACTTCCAGTATCCAGAACTGTGAGAAAATAAATGTCTATTCTCCAGGACTTTCAGTCTATAGTGTTTAATGCAGCACCCTAAACTGACTAATAGGATCTACACAGCTTTATTTGCAATAGTCAAAAACTAGATGCCTCCCAAATAAATAGGAAAGCATTTATAGTATTTATATACAATGGAATACTACTAAGCAATAAAATGGAATCAACTATTTTTATATACACAGTGTGGGTAAATCTCAAAAGAGTTGTGTCAAGTGAAACAAACCAGACAAAAAGAGAGTGGACACAATGTGATTCCATTTATATAAACCCTAGAGAGTGTAGGTAATCTTTAGTGACAGAAAGCAGATCTGTGGCTACCTGGGCGGGAACTGTGGTGAGGGTGGGGTCACAAAGGTGCAGGAGTAAATTGTAAGGGGCGATGGTTATGTTTAGATTGTGCTGATTGTTTTCTGGGTGTACATATACGTCACAACTTACTAAACTGTATAGTTTAAATATATGCAGTTTATTGTTGCCAATTATCCTCGATAATGCTGCTAAAAAATCTGTGGAATCTTATCTATGAGAAGCTCTCATTTTGTGTTAAATACAATTTTAAAATTTTCTTTTTTTTTTTAGCTCCTGACAAAGCAATGAAAAGAAAATGCCTTGGACAGAAAAGGCTGTCATGGTACGAGGCATGTCATTGTACCTTCCCTTTGAGGAGCCTGGGACAGAGTTCCTGACCTTCCCCAAACGCCCAGCCTTTCCATTACCATTGGAAGTAAAAACAAACACAATGGAACCAAGTCAAAGGGCCATAAA
The DNA here is from genome assembly GCA_004026905.1 of Hystrix cristata. Taxonomy (NCBI): domain Eukaryota; kingdom Metazoa; phylum Chordata; class Mammalia; order Rodentia; family Hystricidae; genus Hystrix; species Hystrix cristata. The sequence goes on along the minus strand of PVJO010000383.1, from coordinate 226,369 downwards.
ACAGGTGGCTGAAAAACTCAAAACTGGGAAACAAAAGATTATGCTTGGAGTTTTTCTCTTGCTTTTGCAAGCTTAGGTGGTTCTGTTGAATACTATGGTAAAGAGTAAAAATTTATTATGACCTCTTTCAGTCACATTTGGTAACTGGGTTCAGGACAATATTAGAGAAAAGAAAACCCTCCAGAAGTAGGGACACTAAAATCCAGAGATGTCAGCTCATAAATTGGGCAAAACGTTTTGACAATGAGACCCAAAGTTGGATACAGAATTTGATTAGAAATTCAAAACTGCTTCAATTTCCCAGGAAGCTTGGAAGATGAAATATGATTTTATTCATGGTTTTAGGTAAAGTTAATGCCAAACACGAAATTTATATGGCACTTTGGGGGTTGTGCCAATTCACTGTTCAAATGGGACCACAATAGCAGGGAAGAACAAGACTTCGCAGGAAGTTCTTGGCAAACCACTATGGAAGGAAACCCTCAATGTTGCCAATTGTTCATTTTATTTCTACTCCTCTGCGGAAGCCAGGCCGTGTGTGTGCGTGTGTGTGTGTGTGTGTGTGTTGTTTTGCTTTAGCATTAACGTCCTTGGTTTTAAGCAAACATGTTGAGCTTTGGTTAACAAACCCAAGAAGTGGTAGAAGGAACTCAAGACTATCTGACGCCAAAGCTCTTGCTCTAATATTCAATGTAGAGCAGAGAAGTTTCTGTGAGACCTACGTTCACCCTGCCCCGTGTCATCTCTGTCTCCTCTGAATTGCGACTCACATTAGCTCACCGCTGGTTCCCTGCTGGAGAGTACAGATTGCACCTGCTCCAAAGGCCAGCGGGGCCCGGGTCTGGTCCGCAGCTCAGCTCACTTGCCTGTGCACGGACTCGAGGACCCACCAGGGGTCACTGCAGCCTCAGAGCTATTGTGTCCGCCGGTCCCGGCCGCGGCCGGCCGCTAGGAGGGCTTGGGGCTGGGATCGCCGAGGGCCGGGGTCGGAGTGCAGCTCCGCCCTGCCCTCGGGAGCCGGCCTCCGTGTCTCCTAGGGAAACCACCCCCGCGCTCGCTCGGGACGGTCGGTCGGCTCGGGCACTGCGCGCGGCTTCCTGGCGCGGACCTGCGGGCACCTAGGCATCCGGACACCTCCGCCCCGCCCTCAGCCCTCGGGTGAGACCCCGCCCAGGGGGGCGCCCCCGCGGCGGCAGTCTAGAGGCTCTCGCTTCGCTTCGGGACTTTCTGCGGACGCCCGGGTCGCAGCCAGCTGCACCTGGGCTGCTCCCGCCGGGGCGCCACCCCTCGCGCGCCGACAGAACTTTCCCTGGAGCCTCGCGGCCTGGCGCAGCCCGGCGCGCACCTCGGCGCCCGGCCCTCCCCCGCGCCGCTCCTCCTGCTCCCCGCCTTCCTGAATGTCCTGCAGAAGCAGCAGCACCCCGCCGCGGCGGCAGGGCATTCCCGGAGACAGAGCTTGAACTTGGCCACCCCCGGGCCCCGGGCATGAGTTCGGGGGCCCCCAGACGGGAGCCGCGCCCCACCGCGAGCTGATCGGCCCTCGCTGCTCTCGGTAAGGCGCCCACTGCCCTTCGGTGCCCTTTCGGTCCCCGCGGACCGGGGCGTGCGGGGAGTCGCCCGGGTGACGACCCCGGCCACGACTCCTCTCTGCGCGCCTGACGGAGGCGTCGTGGGTGCCCCGACACAAAAGAGCAGCCGAGGGAGGGAGCCCCGCATTCGGCCTGCCGGGCTGTGGGGCTGGACGTGCACGCCCCGGGGACCCGAGGCCGAGGGGCGGCCGTTGGGCCGGTAGAGGGGGCCGCGGGGCTTCCCAGTTCCCCCCTCTGCGTGGCTCTCCCCCCACTGGCAGGCGGTTTGTCTTCCCCAGGTCCGCCGCGCGCCCCCCGCCTTCGGAAGGGCCGGAGCCGCAGGATGCGCGGGGCGGCGCCCCGTTCCTCGCACGCTGCCCCGGCGGCGCCCGGGCGCTGACTCCCAGCAGTGCCGCCTCCCGGCTGCGCCCGGCGCTCGGCCGCTCCGCTCCGCCCGGACCCCGCCGCTGCTGCTCCTCTCGCCCTCGCCGCGCTGCGGACGAGACGTTAATGCCTCGCGCCTGAGGGGAGGGGGCGGCTCGGGGCTTCGGAAGCAGCTTTCTCCAGCCTGGCTGGAGACGGTCTCCGCCGACATGGGCTGCTTCTGCGCCGTTCCGGAAGAATTTTACTGCGAAGTTTTGCTCCTGGATGAATCCAAGTTAACCCTCACCACTCAGCAGCAGGGCATCAAGGTAGGCGCAGGGGCGCGTCCCGGGGGTCCGCGGCTTTGTCTCGGGGCTGTCACCGGCCAGGCCGGCGCCGCGTCTGTGCGCGCGGGGAAGGAGCGGGCGGACGCGTCGGGTGGGTTGGCTTGGAGTTCCTGCGCGAAGCAAGTTCGACGTCGCCAAGGCGACTCGTGGCGCCCACTCCCCGCCGCAGCCCACGGTCCTGCCCCAGAGACCCAAACCCTGGCCGCCCCGTTTCCCACGGGAGCACCTAGGCCCCGCGCGGTTCCCACGGAGGCGCGGGAGTCCGCGGGCTGACCCCAGCCCGGAGTGTAAGGCGTGGTTCAGCTCGGCTCTGTCGGAGGGTATTTTTCTTGATAGCTTTCTTGGGAAGTAAACTAGTTCACTCCTTGAAACACATGAATCGGGCCGTTAAGATTGTGTTCTCTGGGTGTGTAGTTGGGTAGTGTTCCATTTGCACAGAAAATAATTGCCCTTTTGCGAAAGCGAACCGGTTGACCCCCACACTTAAACATCTCTCACAGCGATTCGGTAATAAGTCTGCTCCTGTTTGTCGTCATTAAAAACGCAGTTGCCACTCTTAGCCTGGGGAACTCAAACAAAAAGGCTGCGGAGCTTGTGGGATTCACTTCCTTAGTGTTGCTGAGTACTTAGGTTTATTCCTGACAACCTGAGGATGCGCCTGCGCGCTTGTACTCACGGAACAGTTTAATCTCTACCCGAGATCCGAAACCTGGGCGTTTTGCTGTTTTGTTTCCCTTTTCCGCTTAGTTTTAAATCACCAAGGTATTTTAGATAACGCGGCAGCTGAGGCTGGTGAAAAGAAACCGTCCCCTCCCCCCACAGGGCTGGCCTGAGAAATCCAGTTCCGGCCGCTGAGTGTCCCCTCTTAGTCTTGTCCTGTCAGACGTTAATCCTAAAGGGTTAGGCCCTGGGCACTCCCTTCTGCGAATCCATCTTTGCACAGCTTTTTGCACACTGGAGTGACTGTTTCTGCCTAGAAGTCTCAGCATTGATGTTGCCCTATTTGGAATACAGAATTCTCATTTCACAGGTGTCTTTTGCAGGAGACAAGGACAAAAAAGCGATCAGTTAAAGCTACAAGATGGTTAGAGGTATTTCCTTTAGGAAATTGTTTCGAGTATCGTTTCCTCAGTAGTTACAATCAGCAAAATTCAGTAGGATTCCTGATTTGTGTTTTCTTTTGTGACCAATAAGACCATTTTTTGGAGGAGAGTGTTCATTTGGTACTTTTAACTTTTCTTGACGTTCCCAAACACTTCCCCGGCACAAAGAAATTAGGAACGTGCTTTATAAGATGAGGTAACATCTTACCTAATAAATTAGGCAAAAGTCATAAAACCCCCCAAGTTCTCAGTAGTAAAGAGATTCTCTGTGGTGTGGGAGTGGAAACAATTAGAAAAAGATAAGTGATGATTTGATACTAAAACAACGAAGAAGTCTTTCTGAAGTGCGAAGACTAAATTCACCTGGAATCTAGCTAGAGTCATCTGCGGTGTGAGCTTCTGGTTGAAGCTTGAAAGCCACCGCGGGCCTCGGGTGTGTTCTGTCAAGGGAGCAGCCAAGATTTGGGAACAAGTGGAATAGTTTTGTTGAAGAAGCACGAATCAAAAATCCGGATCAGTAATTATTTCTAATAAGCTGGTGGTGGTTGTCGTGTTTTACAAATAGGTTGAAAATTGATGAGTCAAAGGCAACAGCAACTTTATAATACTGTTATTTTGGCTGTATGCCATATAATTAAACAATAATTTGAGCAGGCTTTTGTTGGAAGGAATCGTTTTCCAACAGGCTTGGCTTCTTTTGGAGTCACAAAAGCCTGCCATGATTATTTTGATATAGCACGGATGTCTGCTGAAGTTAACCACCTTATCTGCAACTGCCATAAAAATGCACATATCTACTTGTGGTATGTACTAAATTAAATATATTTGTATAAAAATGGTGTAAGGTATGAAAAAAACATCTTGCATGTAACCAGTACTACAAAAAATTGAAGGAACATGTATATGTGGATGTGATTCTGTGTATACCTTATTTTAAAAAAAACTTTCCTAACCTCCCTAAATTATGGTGCATAGGTACAGTTACTGTGAATTGCATTAATTAGATAAATTAGCTCCTACTTTAGTTTGCAAATTAAAAGTAAACAGTTACTTCAAAGTTAATAGCCAATAGCTGATACAGTAGTATGGTGTTCTCCCCTGGGATGGTACTCTTGATAATTTTCATTATCACTAATTAAGAACAAAGTTAAGCAGGCAATATCAACCCATTTCCCCCTGAAATTAAAACAGAAAAGTCTCTATTTTTGTATTTTTCAAGTTTCTAGTACTTACTTTGTGATGACCCGTTCTCCTGTTCCATTTTCCTATTCTCAAGTAGAAGACAGCTAATTTTGCATTAAAATTATTTGCAAATTTTATCCTACATGGTTACTTAAGCATTTGCCTGTAAAAAAAAAAAACCAAAAAGAATTTGCTTGTATTGATATTATAATAATGCATTGAGTTGGAAGATTAATTGTAGTAAATTAAGGTAGAAGAAGCATGAAAAAAGCTTGGTAAAACATTTTTTTTTCTGTGTGCCATTTTGAAAAACACCCTATGGATTTGTTAAAGTACGCTTTTACAAATTGAGAAGTTAGTAGTCTGGCATGGTAGTGCACACCTGTAATCCCAGCACTTGGGAGGCTGAGGCAGGGGGATTGCTGTGAATCTGAGGCCAGCCTGAACTGCATAGTGACTGAGAAGTTATAACTAATTTTCTACAACGTAGATTGAACTTTTTCATTGACCCCCCAAATTGTTGTGTTCCCATAGAAAGCAGTAGAGTATCATTTAAATGGGAAATACTTTTCTATTTAAAAATAATTAGAAAAATAAGTACAATATTTTTGTTTCCATGTCAGTGTTACCTAGGTATTTGCATTCTTAACTTGCTTCAGAGGTGACCTCGCTAGACAAGCAGGAAGTCTTCATTCAGTTCATAGTATGAAGCCCTGGTCAGGATTTTAAAACCCAAGTTTATAAAAGCTGAGAGCTGTTGGTTATGTGTGTTGAGCCATACAATACTTTTTAGCTGTTTGTTCTCTGCTGCTATCTCTGTTGTTTATTCAAGTAAGAATTTCTGCTATGGTTGGTCTCAGTTTTTTGAGTAATGTTTGTTCTGGGAAACTTTTGTTAGGTCCTTTGTAGTTCTCTGTGCTAGGTAGAGTAGAGATCTATTTGTTCTTTTACAAAGCAAAACTTGGGTATGACATAAACTAGTTTTTTAGATTGTTACTTGGTTAGCAAAAGATTTTCAGTGAGATGGGAAGATCACAAGGCTTGATTATAAATTTAGTCCTCAGGATTGCTGTTGCAGATATGATATAGTTTAATTTTTTTTTTTTTTTTTTTGAGACGGGGCTCACTGTGTAGCCCAGCCTGGCCTTGAATTCCTGGTGATCCTCCTGCCTCAGCCTCCCAAATGCTGAGATTATACATTCGTGCTACCATGTTTAGCAAATTTTGGCCCTCTAAGACACTCATTTTTTCCTAAATGTGTTGAGTAAATTAATGAAATTAATGAGATAGTAAAATGGAAACTCCATTAGCTTTTAAAAATGGCTTTATTGAGATATGACATACAATTTATGTAGTTCTGTTAATTGTTACAAAATGTTACATCCTAATCATCCTGAGGGTCCGGAAGGAATACTGTGGGTCAGTTTTGAAGCTCTAATCAGAAACTTCCTAATAAATCAGAAAAATAAAAAAACAGCTACAAGGCAGGGATTTAAAGTATGTGCATCTCATTTACCAAGAATTGTAATTTCCATTCCATTTGAACTGGTGAAAAAAACATCTCATAAAATGGGGGGGAGTGAAAAGCAATAATTCTTCACAGATTCCATTAAGTGTGTATGCAAGTACCTGTGTCTTTTGGCAGGCGAGAATTCTACCACTGAACCACCCATGCTACCTGTGTCTTTTGGGATCAGCCGCATAACTAACAAACAGGTCAGAGCAAGGGATGCGTCTGTTAAAGTAGGCTGGCTGTGGGTCATGGTGAACAGTATAGTAGATGTGAGTGATGTATGACACGCCCTCTACCAGACTGCATCTGGCTTTCTAAAACTCAAATGTATCCATGTCGTGGCTGCTTAAGGTAGACTACTATTTGAATACCCCATCAATTGTAGAAGAAGCTTTTTCTTTTGAAAAAATTACTAAAAATACTGTACCTTTTATCATCCATGACTTGAAAACCATTTTGGTTTTTTGTTTGTTTGTTTGTTTTGTTTTGAGGCAGGGTCTCAACTTTGTAGTTCAGACTGGCCTTAAATTCACTCTGTAGCCCAGGCTTGCCTTAAACTCACGACAACCCTCCTGCCTCAGCCTCCTGAATTGAGTATCATTTTGAAACTAAGGGAAAAGCATTGCTACCCCTTCTCTGGGTGCTTGTATTGTTCTTAGTTGTGGTGGGCCAGACTTTGTGTAACCCTGCTACTCCTTCTGTTCTTGGGTTCTCTAATGTTAAGCCCGAACTAAGTTTGAATGAATGTAGTATTTTTGTTGCTTTTGAGCATGAGTAATAAGGTCGAATCTAAATTGTCAAGACAGATGTCCAGACTTCCTCTGATTAGCTCTCTGGACAGCAGTTTGTCATTTTATTAAGACTCACACACAAGATGGGAAAGTAGTTTTTTCTTTGTTTTGTGTCAGGTTTTTCGCAGACAGTAGGGCCAGACAACCCTTTGCCATCCTGGCCATTGTAAGATACTTAGTGTCATTCCTAGTTGCTTCCCTTGAGATGTCAGCAGCATCTCTTCCCCAGGCATGACAACCAGAAATATCCTGGGCGTTGCCCAGTGTCTCCTGGTAGGTGAAATCACCTCAGTTGAGGACCAGCACCATAAAGCGCAGAAACTTCTTTTATTCTTTGTCTTTGGTGCTTCCATACTAGATGTAGGGGAACCTTTGGATGCCTTCTGCCTGTTTCCATTTCTTGTCCTGTTTCGGAGCAGTGAGTTGTTCACCTTATATTTTGGTGAAAACAAAATGATTATCTATGTCTTTAACTTATTCCTTAGTCCTACACTAGGGGCAGTATGTGTAATGATGTGGGCTCTGGAACTGAGCCATCCGATTTAAATTTAGGCTCCACTAATTACTTACTAGCTGTAGGGCCTTCAGAAATATCCCTCTTTGAGTCTCCACAGCACTGTCTGTAAAATGGAGACCAGTAACGTTGCTCACGTCATACATCTACAGTACTTTGCTTGTGATGCACTTGTTGACTTGGCTACCTCCTTTCCCGGCCTTCCCTTCTCCTGGTGGCTAGTTCCTGTTTAGAGGTGAAGTCCAGACTGAGCGCTCTCTGGAGTTGATCGGCTCAGATGCCCCAGGGCTTGCTCTCTGCACCTGCAGAACTGCTGGCTTCCCCAAACGTTCAGACTCCCCTGAGCCTTTGGGCAGGGCTTCCCGCCCTGCTCGGTGCATCCTTTCTGTGCTCTTTCGTCTGAACCGTCCTTTAAAGACTTGAATCAAGTGTCTCATCTGTCAGGAAGCTCTCAGGGGAGCCTGGCCGGGCAGAACAAAGCGCTCATCCTCACTTCACACACACCCCTTCCCAGCGCAGGGCATGCTGTGAGCATTGTTTCTGGACCCATCCCTCTCTTGTGGCAGCTGGTGAACCCCCAGCCGGATCCCAGCGGCCAGCGCTGTACGCCGACCATAATGGGTGCTGACTAACTGTAATTTGAATGGAAGAATGAATGGAGTATGACAGTTGGAATAGGCCCTGCTGAAAATCTTTGATATGGATAATGAGATTCCTTTGCCATTTAATTTTTACTAGACAAGATGTCAGAATAAAAATTTTCACCATGAGAAATCTGTTGCCAAGATGCCTTGGTTTTTATATGGATAATGGGTGGAAAGGAAGATGGTGCAGTAAACTGAATGTAGGCAGCACCCTGAAGCACTGACGAACAGCTCTTTGAGAAAACATGAGTCACCCCATTTTTGTCTCGTGGAAGTAACTCTGTCTTTCTGTCTCTTAACTGTAACTTTTGCCTTCCAGCTTCAAAGAAGTATTTTGGAAGAAGTGCACATTTCATGAATGGACAAGAGAGGCTCCCACCTCGATTATTTTTCTTCCTTGTCTCTTGTTCTTTAGCTGCCTTGGAGCAGTGTTGGATTTTACAGTGCAGGTTTACATAATCCGGGACCACCCTGTAATTTTTAATCTTGCTGCACCACCCATTTTGATTCTTCAAACTGCTCTAGCATGGCTCTAATGCTTAATAGAAAAGACAGAGTGAATAAGTTAAATACTGGTTTTTGACATCGAAAACTGTGTTTTTCATTCAGATGCAAAGCGTGTGTGTCCGCAGGCCTGCTGCGAAGGTGACAAGTCGGAGGCGGGTTAGTTGTGCTCTTCCTGCCTCTCTGGGACAGACTGCCCTGGCCCAGCCTTATCGCTGCCATTTGGCCCCAAGCAGAGCTTGTTCTCATCCTCCATCCCTGCCAGTCTGCTTTGGGCCGCGGCTCTTGTTCCTGAGCCTCCCATAAGATTAAGTAGGCACCTGTTATCACATGTTGTAGGCATAGACTAGGTGTGTTAAGTTCAGGAACCAGTCAGTTTACTTTGTGACTCAAAAAGCTTGTAGCTGCAGTTTGGAGTGCTGTCTGTGCCATTCTCCGAAATGCAGATCGCATTCCTGTGCCCCCTCAGCCATGTATGTATTTCCTGTTTGTTTTCTTTTTTTTCGGTGAAACAACTATTCTTCCTTAGTGCCGCCTACCGTTAATCCCTTATTCTGTAACCAAACACTGTTGCGAAGAGATCCCCACCAGCTGCCATGGTGCCTTCCTCTAGAGGGTCTCGCTGGCCGGGCTCCCGAGGAGCCTGTGAGGTTTGTGTCCTGGCTTGGAAGATGGACAGGCCGAGGGGAAGGAGGAACAGAGAAAGATGGGGTGGGGAGTGAGAAGGGGAGGGCCAGAGAGGCAGTGCTGAGTGCTCTGCCAGGGACGACAGCCCAGGGAGAAGTCAGGCGGTGAGGAGGGAGCAGCAGACCACAGCGCACGTGGGACCCAGAGCTGCAGCTGGAGCATGCGGTTTAGGAGGGACGCGTTTTGAGTGCTCAGAAAGTGCAGTTGGTGACCCCAAGTTTCCAGCTCTGGGAGTATGGTGTCCAGAAGGTGGTTAGAAAGCGCTTGGCATAGAGTGCAGCTTCCCACACAGACAGTGACTAGAGTGGAGGGCAGGCTCCAAGCTGGCCTGCAGCAGACTTCATACTTCTGAGCCTTTCAGGCCCCATCTCGACGTCACTCAGTTTAAGCAGCAGCCTTGAGTCTCTGCCACCTTTATGTCACTTGTCAAAACTGGGTTCTGTCCCCCATCCTCACTGCTCCTGACTTGGTGTGGCCTTCACATTTCACAGCCCACCCAGCTTCCTAACCAGGATCCTGTGTGCTCATCTTCATTCTCTCCCCTCCCCCTCTGCCCTGTGGCCAAGTCCTGATCTGCCACTTAATTCCTGGCTTTGGAGTTGGGAAAGTGATTTTTCTTAAGCCAGTCTCAGCTTCCTCATGTGTAAATTGAGGTGTGTGATGCCTTCCTCACAAGATGATGTGAGAATATAAGAAAAAAACTTTTAGGTAATAGGATGAAAGGTGCTTAATGACATAGTACCTTTGAGTACATTTGTTCCTCAGTTCCAGATTCGAAATTCTAACTCCACATTTCCTGCCCAACGTGACGCAGGCTCTCTGAGGATTGCGGATGGTTGATAGAAGTGGGGGAGCAAGAGGGATTGGATACTCATAGGTGCTAATGACTTGTCACATCTCTGTGTTTGAAGGAAAAATAGTAGGTGTTCTATTCCAGCTGCACATCTGGTCAGATTGCCTCAGCTACACCTGCAACATCGAAGCTCCTCACTTTCTTAGATGCGGACAGCACATCTAAATCTCTGCCCCGAGTCTCAGCTTCCTTATTATCTGGCCTGTATCTCTGATTGTGTACTGGATATCACAGTGGCTAGTTCCTCTCACCCCAACCTGCTTCTCCTGTGCTCCCTAGTTTGTGAATAATACCACACTCTGTCTTCAGGCAAGGGGCCTTGGTCCCCAGTTGTGGAGACCTCACTGTGGGCTGCTCTAGTGGGAAGAAGTTTTATTTGCTTACTGGCCAGGAAGAGATGGGGAGAGGCAGGGGCCTCGAGGTCACTCACCCTACCCTGACCATTCTCTCCTCATCCCCAGATTGCCTGAGAGGTGAGCCTCTCTCAAGGCTTCCCACCCCTGTTAAAAGCAGCTTCCATTCCATTCTTAGGCAGAATGAAAGGTTTCAATGGGCAGTATCTCAAGATAAGGCAGAAAGCCCTGCCCTGATTTTAGAGATTAGGAAGCACAAAGAAAGTGGCCTGGTCATGTTTACAGCACCAACAAAAGAGAGGAAGATTTGGAGCCAGGTTGATATGTGGCTAAAGCCCAGTTCCTCTTCACCCCTCTAAATTCCTCCCAGGTTAAGGTGAGCAGGAAAGTACAGAAACACTAGAATGAAATGCGGGATTGATCAGACTCAGAAGAGGGCCCCTCCAGCTCTCCACCAAGGGTGAGTCTTCAAAACAGATACCTGAGCGGAACTGTGCTTCGTGAGGGAGGGCCGGTACTTCACCCAAACGAGAGGAGGTGGGCTGGAGCTTTCCTGGCTGAGAAGACACGAGTAAGAGAAAATATGGGGAACTCGAACACTCAGAAGTAGCTCAGTCTGGATAGACAGCAAGACAGGCACGAGCACGTACTGGGAGAAAGAACAGAAAAGGTGCGGAAGGCGCAGACAGGAAAGGTCCAAGATCTGCTACCGCGTTTGCAATTTAAACCTCAGCACAGAAGTTGACTAGTCACTGAAGTATTGTAGGCAGATGGTCAGAAAGACCATCTTGATGTAGATGCAGAAATTTAAGGGTCCTGGCTGGTGCCAGTTTCGCCCCCAGATGCCTTCATTCCTTGCTGACTTGGCCCTCTGCAGTGCAGCTGCTGGCTTCAAGGAAACAGATGTCAGCGTCACCCAGATCTAGGGAGGGCCTGTTGCTCCCATTGAGGCTCAAGAAAGGCCACAAGACTCAGGTGGCCTGCAGGACATGTGGGATAGTCCGCAGCAGGACTTCTGGGGGGTCTCTCTCTCTCTGTCTCTGTCTCTGTCTCTCTCTCTCTCTCCCTACAGACACAGAGAGAGAGAGAGACCATGACCAACTCTATTCCTGTCCAGCACACTACTGTGCAGGAGTCTCTCCTCTTCAGCCCCAGAACCATTTGGCCACCTGCCACAGTCCACAGGCAGCACTGACACCGGAGATGGCTACCTGTAGAAGTTGAAGGAAGTAACAAACTGCTTCCTGTAATGTCTGCATCATTTTACAGTCCCATAGAAATGGAAAATTCCGTTTCTTCACATTCTAATAACCCTTTTGATAATCTGCCTTTTTTGATTATAACCTTCCTATTGGAGTATATCTCAGTGTTGTTTTATTTTTGTTTTTTTGGTTTTTTGAGACAGGGTCTTACCTTGAACCCCATTGTAGCCTTGAACCCGTGGTGATCCTCCTGCCTCAGCCTCCTGAGTGCTGGGATTACAGTGGTGTGCCACCATGCTTGGATCTCAGTGTTGTTTTGATTTTCTTTTTCTCCTGATTTCTAGTTCAGTTGAGCATCTTTTTATGTACTAATTGACTATTTGTGTATCTTTAGAGATATATCTAAAATATTCAAATATTTAGAGATTTAAATTTAAATATTTAAATATTTAAATATTTAAATATTTAAGTATTTAAATATTTAGAGATATATCTAAAATATTTAGATATTAGCAAAGACTCTTATCAGATTTGATTTACAAATATTTTCTCCTTTTCTGTGGGTTATCTTTTTATGTTCTTAATGATACTTCTTTTCAAGGCTAAAATTTTAAGTTTGATGAAATCTGTTTTTTTCTTTTGTTGCTTATGCTGTTAGTGTTATGTTTGAGAAATCATTTCTTAACCTAAGGTATGAAGATTTATTCCTGTGTTTTAGGTTTTATAGCTTAAAGTCTTACATTTAGGTCTATGATCCAATCTTCATACTTTTGCACGAGATTATCCAATTGTCCTGGTATTATAGACAGCTGAGTAAGGTAGAAATATTATAGGCAGTCAGACAGGGCTGGGCCCTCAGTGGAGTCAGTATACAAGAGGAGAATACACTACAACTATGGCTGGAGGTGCATCCATCAAAAGTCAGGCCTCAAGATAAGGATGTAAAGACCAGCACTACACCCCTGGCCGAGGGATAAACAATGAACTGAGGACTACACTCATCTGATCTGATAAAGTTTAGGTCAGACAGGTGGGCGACCAGGACCTCCAGATCCACCCCATCCTGGAATGTCTTTATTCTTTCCATGTTCATTTGCTATGCGACCTTCTTCCCCATTGGATCAATATTACCTAAGCTACCACACTTGTAATATTATTGGTTAATCATCATTTTGACACATTGTACTTCCCTCATGATTGTCTCTGTAAAACTTCCCCTGAAAAGTGAGCTCTTGGCAACCCACTCGGGTCCCCTCCTGTCTCTCAGGCGCTCTCTTTCTCTCCCTCAATAAATTTCTTACTCTTAACCTCCTTTGTTCCTTAGAATTCATTCTTCGGCTTCAGGGAACATGAACTCAGTGTAACTGACATCTAGCAGGTTGGGAGTTACATTTTTTCCCCTATATCACTAGCATCATTTGTTCAAAAGATTATTTTTCCCACCACTGAATTATCTTGGCGCCCTTATTTAAAAAAAAAAATCAACTGACAATAAATGCAAGAGTTTATTGCTGGGCTTTCAATTTTATTCCATTGATCTACATTACTCTGTACATCTTGTTTGTTTTTACTAGTTACATGCTAAGTTTGGTGTGTGAAATTCAGCAGAGAAAACACTCCTAGTTAAAAAAAATTTAATATTTTGAGAAAAATTTTCTTCCTAGTTCCTGGGGTGACATTCATTGTCTGTTTCACCCACTGTTAAATCCTCAAAAACCAACGCCAGGCACATGGTGGTGTTCTGTAAATATTTGCAAAGGACCAATTTAAGTCGTGCTGCTGCTGTTGCTTTTGTAACTTGAAATTGTGCTTGAAATACTGTATTTCGATTTCCCAAACTTTTCTGTACAAGCTTTGAGTGTTCCTATTTATGTTCTGTAAAGGATTTGCCTTTGGTTCTTTGTGTAAATCACTTGGCGGAGGACTGGAAAAAGGATATTTACATATGTTTTATGAATAACTTTTTTTGATAGCTTTGACAAGTGAACATACTAGAAAAGTTAATATTTAAATATGTCTGTGGGTTTCATCGATTAGCTTGAAACATACTGAGAACTTCTTGAAGATTTATGCTGAACAGAGCAATATTTGCTGGGTTTTTTCCCCTAGGAAAATGATATAGATGGCTAGAAGACTATTTCTGAGTACACACAACCTCTCCCATCACTTTCAACCCTGGACTTCAGGGGTTTCTAGCAGGATTGCAGGCTAAAGCTAGGGCGCAACCACAGGTTTATGGATTCGGACTAGGATCTGCTGTAACCGAGGGAAACTGGAGCAAGTCATAGTGTTATCTTATGGGTTCCAATATTCCTGGGTTCTTTCCCTCCTCAAGCAAAGAATTGAATGAGGGGGACAAAAAGCAGTTCTAAAGTTTTATTTGAAAGTATAGAGAAAAGAAGAAAAGGAAAATTGAACATAACAATTGGCAGCCACCATCTTCCATGGGAGGGAAAAGGGAGAGCCCCTCCGTGGTGGCTCTGTAGGAAAGAAGAGCATGAGCTTCCAGTGTTGCTTCTGTTTATCAAATGGAGTTCTTCTGGAAACTTTCGAGAATTCCCTTCCGTTCATGTGAGGGGTGGTGCTTTAAAAATCAGGCTGATGTCAGGTCCAGGCCACTCCCCCAGGGCTGACGTCAGGTCCAAGCCACTCCCCCAGGTCACCGTCCCTTGCCAGCCAGCCTTAGCCACAACCTATTCCTACCTCATTAGCAGTATTGAACATGGCACAGCTGCCTCTTTGAAGAGCCTGTCGAGTTAGAATCCGGGTAATGCTGGAGCATCCCGGAATCCTTCCCACAAACTGGTGTCTGCATGTCAGCGCTTTCGCAACCGCTCATTCATCCTTTGCCCAGTCCTTCAGCTGACCCTCCGCACCAGACCTGAGCCCAGCCACATAGGGTCAGTTAGCTCAACCCCTTGACACTCCCTAACAGGGCGGTAGGTGGCAGGGTGAGAGTTTGGAGAAGGTGATCTAAATTACAAAGAACTTGATTTCCTTTACTATAGAAAATTAGACCCCCTGTGGGCGTGGAAGTCACCTGATCCAGCCCCACGTTCTGGAAGTGAGGGGACAGGGACCCAGCAAGGGAGGGCAGATTTGCCAGAGCCCAGCCTGTGGGCCCAGACGGTGTCCCCTCACCCCTACCCGCTGTTTCTGTGCCACATGGAAAGAGGGACTGAGAGCTGATTATAGAGGTAGAGTTCAGGATTTATTGAAAACCACTTCGATTCACTGGCAGTCCCATTGCCTCCCATGATCCTGACCTCTCCCTGTTTTTTTTTTTTTTTTTTTTTTCTGTTTCCTCCCAAAACCTCTCTAAAATTAAATCTTTCTAGTTCTGCGGTCTGTCCTGATTACCTTCTGCAGTCTTGGCATTTGGATTTGTAGAACTCTTCTGGGTTAGGTCTTCGTTTTCGATGTTTTTGTTTGTTTCTGTCTCTGTATTTTCTTTAATTAACCTAAGGGATTGCTTATGTGAAATTTTTTTCAGAATGACAGTTGCAACATTGCATTTTAATTTTTTGGTTATTTTGAAAATGCTTATTTATCTAAAAGGTCTAGAATTATTTAGTGGCATGGTTTTAGAGCCTGTGTCACTTAGACATTTTCTGTGGTCTTTATTTTGTAAGGCTTGAGTTTCTAGAGCTCTGTGCTGACATCTCTCCAGGAAAGACAATTAAAAACTGATTAGTGACCCTTTTTATTGCCTGAGGGAAGATGCAGAGGCGAGAAAGGTGAAATTGTTCTTTCCTTGAAGGGTTCAGATGGGCCTATCATCTAGAGACTGATGGATCTTTTCCCCTGATAATGATTACTTCTTCGCTTTTGCTGCTGTTTACAAGGGCAGTTGGAGGATTCCAGAATTCCTCAGAGAGCCTGCTTCTTTTTTGTTTCACTGTTTTTACATCACGTTCTGGCACAGTTGTTTGACGATAAATAGGTTTTGAGTGTGAGGGTCTACTGGGATCTGGATCGATGCTATGTGTCTGTAATTGTAGGTATGCATTTGTGAACTCAATAGCATAAGAATTTATTTAGAGTTTATTTGTGTACCCAGTAGCATCCTGATTTCTGGTGGTGGATAATGAGCAAGAAGGAGGACTTTTGTCCATAAGAAGTTTACTTATAAAACAGTAGAGTATCATGTGGGACAATATAAAGTCAAGTATTGGGTTATGTGGTGGGATTCTAATAGGTACAGATTTTTTATTTTATTTTTCTTTTTGAGACAGGGTCTTCCTATATAGTTCAGGCTGATTTTGAACTTGCAGTGATCCTCCTGCCTCAGCCTCCCAAGTGCTGGGATTACAGGCATGCCCCACCATGCCCAGCTTCCAGAAGTTGTTATAGGAAAGAAATTCTTATAGGATGAAGTTAAGAAAGGTGTTTTAGAAAAGTGAATACAGGTTCACAGTGCCTTATTTGAAACCCCTGGGGCCAAATATGTTTGAAGATCCCAAAAGCATCAGTATTTCTGCAATTTAACATTTGGATAGTCACAATAAGTGGGGGTAAAAAAAGGTCTGTGAGAAGCTTTCTATCAGATTTTGTTCCTGTATGAGTTATCTCTTGCTTTGCAGCAAATTACAAAGAATCGACATCTATCATTTATAGTTTCTGTGGGTCAGGAATCCAGGAGCAGCTTACTGACCGCTCTGGCTCAAGATCTCTCATGAGCTTTTGCTTAAGATGTGGCTGCAGCATTAGTCACCCGGCGATGGTAGATCTGCTCCAGGTTTGCTCATGTGGCTGTTGGATGCCTCAGTTCCTCGGTGGCTGTTGACGGAAAGCCTCCGTTCCCCTATGTGGCCTCTCATAGTTTGAGTATCCTCGCAACATGCCAGTTAGCTTCTCTCTGGAGCAAGTGATGAGAAAGGCGGAGGGAGAGGGGAGAGAAGGAGGAAAAGAGGAAGGGGCATCAAGATGGACGCTACCGTCTTTTACGACATACTGTTACTTCCACTGTGTTTTGTTGGTCATCCCAACCACCTTTGGTGCGAGAGGAGGCTGTACAAGGATTTGAAGACCAGAACCTGTGGCTCACTGGGTGCCATCTCGGAGATGGCGTACCGTAGCTCTCAGATGAGTTTTGGTATTAAATTTAAGATAAAACTTTAAATTTTGCTATCTTTTTAGATTTTAGATTGCGGAGAAGGAATTGTGGATTTCTACAGACTTTGGCCTGCTGAAAGTGATGACACATGAAGAGTGGGCTGTATCTCTCAAGGGTGTCCCGGATGGAGCACACATCAGACAGAGAAATGGGTTTAATGGGGGAAGACAAGGAGTGTCTGGAGAATGCGCAGGCTAGCATTTCCTCAAGTCAGTTGCTGCATTTGATGTTAGGAATAGAGAATTTGTAACCACCTGGAGCTTACATCTAGAATTATGCTTTTGAGAAATAATCAGTGCGTGATGTAAATACATTTATTGAAAATATTTTTATTTCTTCAGTAGGAAAGGTAGCCTGTATAATGGGAGAAGGAGAGAATGTAGACTCAAAACATCCTGATTCCTCTTCCACTGCCTTCATTTTCTATCTTGGAAAACTCTTCATTGTTTTAGAGTCTTATTTTTTCCATTTGTAAAATTACATGGATGCTAATATCATTCTATTAATATCCTAAGTATTGGGAGGCTCAAAGGAGATAATGGCTGAAAAACTCTTGCAAAATGTTAAAGCTCTCGAAAGTGTTAATAATTATTATCTTGTGGCTTCATCATTTACTCACTAGTGACTTTTGGCAAGCTGTTTGACTCACTCTGCCTGAGTTTGATCATCAGTAAAATGAGGATAACAATATTAACTACTTCATAGGTTATGAGGGTTGAATGAAATACATGTAAGAGCCAGGGTAGTGATGAATACCATGATAAATACCAAATAAAGGACAGTTGCATTGCGCAGCCATATAGTGCTAAGCCTAGGGGGAGGTTTTTTTAAAAAAGTGAAATCTTGACCTAAATGTCCGTAGACAGCTGTAAATAATAAGGCAAAGTGCAATCTTTGTTAAAAGGCAGTTAGTATTTGCATTTAAATTCGCTGATTAGAAAACTGGGTTAGAGTGAGTTTATTTTGATAACAATTACCTGCTTCCTCTGTCTTTTTATTTGATGTGGGCTTTTATGTGTGACTTTTTAAATTTTTGAAGGTCATGGGGAAAGGAAAACCTTTGTATTTTTGATGATAGTCAAGAGTGGACTAGTTGGCTTGTCTGACCAAGCATAAATAGGTCAGTTCAATTTAGATAACTTTGATCGCTCGAAGAAGACATGTTTCAGAAATGGTGCTTTTACTTGAGAACCTGGCAGGTTTACCAGTTAACTTCCTTGTACATTACCAGTCCAACCCCCCCCCCCCCAAACCATGCAGTTCTTTTGTTAATTTCAGTAATGAAGACGTTTTGAATTAGGGTCCTAGTAATTGCCTTTCTCTTTTTTCAGGGCTCTTAAGAACCTTGATAAACCCTTATTTTCTAGAATCTTTGTCTTAACAAACTCTCAAGAACTTTCCTCTAGACTTCCTTGAAGCCATTACATACACCCAGAAGGGCATGTTGTGACAGTGTGCTAGAAACATCAATGGTGACACAGGTATAAGGGTGACTGCCGAGGGACACCGTGAAGGAAACTAGACCCCAGGCTGAGAGCTGACCCATCCCCTTAGGCCACAGATTTTTTTTTTTTTTTTTTTTTTTTTTTTGTGGTGCTGGGGATCGAACTCAGGGCCTTGTGCTTGCAAGGCAAGCACTCTAATCACTGAGCTAAACCCCCAGCCCAAAATGGTTTTGAGCGAGGCACTTGAACTTTTTTTTTTTTGTGGTGCCGGGGATCGAACTCAGGACCTCGTGTTTGCAAGGCAAGCACTCTAATCACTGAGCTAAATCCCCAGCCCCTTAGGCCACAGATTTGCTTTGTGAATGGTGGTGATGAGCCCCCTATAGGTTTTCACCTTAAAAAGCCTTGTTTTCTTCCCACTTGAAAATGCTGAATTTTTTTTTCACTTCTGGTGAGCCAGACAGAGAAAGATAAGTGCTTCAGCATTTAAATACCACATTAAATATTTGGGTCAGCTGTGTTTAAGAGTAAACACATGACTAACTGCTCTCTAGGAACCCTTTATCTTCCTTTTTAAATATTGTTTTCAAAAGATGAGCAGTATTTATATCCTGAAACAACATTTTTTTAGAGTATGAAACTCAGAGCTACTGAAAATGTGTGGCATTCAACAAAATGCACCTTGCTTTACACAGGTTTTCTGTGTTTTTGGAAAGTTTCGTTGTAAATTGATTTGGTTTGTAAAGGCTTCTGTTCTGGTGTCAGAAATGCCAAAAAAGGTGCAGAGAGTCTCACTCCAGGGTGGGGAGCTTTGGTGATTTTATGTGATAAATTGCTTAGAGTTTGCTGATCCTTCCATGTGCTTTTTCTCCTCTATAGTAATTGCTGAATTGGCCAAAGCTGTGTTGCTGACAAAGCGTGCTGTGGTTATTAGCATGAAGCAGAAGATAAGCACACCTCTGCTTTAGTTTTACTTTTCTATCTTCGTCTGCAGTGGTTAGATAAGTTTGTGCCTTCTGGTTGAATTTGAGGTGCAGAGTGACAACAATATTCCCCCCACTTGTAATAAATTCTGCTGCTTTGAATGGAAGTCTTGAACATGTTATTAAATATGCTAAGTTCCTATTTTTCTAAGCATGACCAACCAAAATTGATGAGCAAAAATTACTGGACTGGCTGCCTCAGAGTGTGTATTTGTCCAAGTTTGGCTCTCATTTCGGCGAATCTCTTGTCCATGGAAGATTCATTGGGATTACCTGGGTTGATTCAGTGAGACTAGGTTAGATTCCTCTTTAGGCAGAAAGGGGAATAAGAGATAATAAAGACAAAATCATGTAATTTTTATGATACTTACTAAGGGATTTGGTACTTTCCCTTAAAGCTTTTGGGCAAGCGGAGAGCTTCTATAATCCACATGTATATTTGTTATTGCGATTCTGGTATTTCTGATTGTGTCCGAGCATGTAGGGGTGACATTTTTGTTTTTAATTCAAAATTATTAGTTTTGCCAGGCAGAGTGGCACATGCTTCTAATCCCAGCACTGGGGAGCCTGAGGCAGGAGGATCGCCCCAGCTTCAGGCCAGCTTCGACTACATAGTGAATTAAAGGCCAGCCTGGAATATACAGCGAGACCCTGTCTCAAAAAAACCTAAAAAACAAAGCAAACCAATCCACAAACAAAACAACAACAACAACAAAAAAGATAGAGCGAATAGGCAGGTCCAGGCAAATCAATTACGTTTCCTGTTTTCAGCAGCTTGGGTGATTGGTTTGGTGGAGAAAGTAAAATTGAGCACTTTGATTTTTTAGTGACTTTTTATCCCTCTGTTGTTTTCTTCATGAGGGTAAGACCCTATGTAATTAAAAGTTGCCAGGAAAGAGGAGTGAGGCAGTAAATGCAGTGGAAGTTTCAACAGTCCTGGCCAGGCACGCAGACAGTTTGTGTCTCATGTAATGTCTGACACCTGGAGCTGTTCACTAGCTGTGGCTGCCTTCCCCTTCCTGACGCTAAGCAGACTGTCATGGGGGTACAAAATGAACTTGCATGGAATTTTAAGAGAACAGCCGGATGTGGGCCAAGGCTGGAAGTGGGATGTTGGCTGGGGAAGGGACTCGAGGATCTCAAGAAGTGTGTCTTGAATCTGATTGTTAATGCTAAGTGGGTTTTGGATCCACAGGTGAGGGATCGCCCAGTGGAAGTGCTGCAACGGTGGCGAGAATGGCTGGAACTGGAGGCAGCGGGGGAAAAAAATCAACTTCCTTCCCATTGGGGTGATTAGGAAGGGGAAGGATTTGAAATCCATGAAGAAGGTAGAAAGGCTGGTGTGTGTGACAGGCCAAAGGAGAGCGCACTGTGGCATTTCTGAACATTCAGCTGGTAGTTGGTGGACTGTGGGCTGGGCTGAGCTCGGGCAGCTTGCATCCTGGAAAGCATTCCTGTGAAATGAGAGCTGAGATTCAGCAGTGGCAGAAGATAGAAAAAAATATATATAAGGATGCTTGGGACGGTCATTCATCCAACAAATTACATTTGAGAACCTTCCAGCTGCCAGGCAAGGGCCCAGGCCCCGGATGCAGCCCTGAAGCAGAATAACAGTCCCTGCTGGTGGGGAGGTTGGCGGGGGACCAGGGTGGTAATCACATGGCCCAGGGCAATGTCGGTGGTGACGTGAGATTATATGATGGAGAGTCCGATGGAGCGAACTGTTCTGAGAAAGTGGTATTTGGGTTGAATAGTGGTGACGTGGATGGGGGCAGAAGTTCCAGGCAGAGGGAACAGCCTGTCCAAAGGTCCTGAAGCAGAAACAGGAAGAACCTAGCATGGCTGCAGTATAGTCAGGGGGCGAAATGGAAGAGCTGGTGACACGTCATGATCAGCATGAGGGAGGGTATGTGGACAGAAGGGTGGATAAAAACTGGGTGCTTTGGGTGGTTTGGTTTGGGTGAGGATGATGGATTCAGAATCCAGTTTCTGTTTATTGGCTGTTTCTTCTCACCTTATACACATCTCTCTGTGACTAGACCTACACCTTAAACTTATTCGTAAGGATGGCTAATTTGCCTAATTATAAGTGTCTGAAGTTGGTGATTATAACGTGACCTACCTGAGATCAACATCACAGCAGTTTTATTTGGGTGTGTCATTAGGGGGTGTCCATTTTCTGGAGAAATGTACCCTTATGACATAGTGTTTTCTGTTTTGGACAGTTGATTTATGTACCAAAAATTTTAGGCTTATCTTATTTTAGTTAGTTTATTTATTTTTTTGTTTTTTTGGGAGAGACTCACTTTGTAGTTCAGGCTGGCCTTGAACTCTTGGCAGTCTTCCTGCCTCAGCCTCCCACCCAAATTCTGGGAATATAGATATGTGCCACTGCACCCTGCTCAGGTTTATCTTATTTTAAAGGAGAATTCTTAAGAGACAATGAATTATTAATCTTAAGTACTCCTAAGTTCTAAAGCGTAGGATTCATGATGTTATCAGGAATAAAGTTTGTTTCTCAGATTTGGAACCTATTTTGGTCCCAGTGCCTTGGCAACTGGTGTTCCTTCCGAGAGTACCTCCCCCAGAATTCTGCACGGCTGACCCTCCCTCCAAGTCTCTGCTTACCGCCTCCTCTAGGCAGGCCTTCCTTCACTTCTTTATGCTGGGCTTGCAGTACATACTTCTTGAACGAATACCTCTTTTTAATGCGGGGCTAAAGTCTCATTTCTCTGACTAGGTCTCATTAAGCTGTCTCTGTCTTTGTTGTCCTCGATCCTTGAGCCCTGTATGTGCCACCCTGAAGTCCGTGTTCTGAAGCCCGTGGACATTTCATTCATAGCCTGTGAGCTCATATTAGCATTCTTATTTTATTCATACTCACACAAGTTAGTTGAACTGATTTTTCAATTTATGGCAGATATAGGCCTAATTGGATCTTAAGTGAAAGAAAGAAAACACAAGTTCTAAGGAAGCATTTGTTATGAGACTGTTACATTACTAGTAGCCTTCCTTTCTCGTTATCTGCTAAGGGTAGAGCATGGGCAATCCCAGGAAAAGAAAGGAAAGGCCACTTTAATATAAAGGGTTTTCCTTGTGTCCCCTCATCTTGACATTTTTTTTCTTTTTTTCTTCTTTTTTTGGTGCTGGGGATTGAACTCAGGGCCTTGTGCTTGCTAGGCAAGTGCTCTACCACTGAGCTAAATCCCCAAACCCCCAAAATGTTTTTTATACTGAATGATTATTACTATATAGAGAACAGTTGCATTGAGTATCTCTGAGGGCACCTTCCACCTTACAAGCTGTGTGGCTCAGGTTCTGTCTAAATGTTCTGCTTTGGCCCGTTTGTTTTATGCCTCATTGTATGAATACACCATGTGCATCCCTTAACTTACTGGCTTGGTGCAGTGGCGGGGAACCATTTATCATTGAAAGCTCTAAAAGGTTTGCCATCACTGGCTCAATGTGTAATTGTCTCTAAACTGAGTATTAGAGAAGGGGAGTTTCTGAATCTAAATGCATGGAGGTTTTATTTTGTTTTGTTTTGTTTTTGGCTCTTTGTTTATGAGGCTAAATGTTTTTTAGCTAGGTCGCCCTGTAGAATGATGGCTACTGTGAGGTTTTTGGGGTATCCCTCTTTCTCCTCCCTGCCCTTCCCTCCCTGTCTCCATCTCTCTCATTTGCTTTGTGGAAAGCCAGCTGGCCAGTCACAAAGTCTGTGAGTTAGGAAATGTGGCTTCTTGCCAACAGTCACGTGACGAGCCGCTCAGAAGTTGGTCCTGCAGTTAGTTGACTGCAGCCCTGGTTGATAGTATGGTTTAGATCCAAAATGGTCCCCCAAAGTCTCATGTGTTTGGAAGGTGATTGGATCGTGGGGACGTTACACTCCTCAGTAGATTCATCCATTGATGAGTTTAGTAGCTAAATGTGTTATTGGGAGGTGGAGCCTTATTGGAGGTGGGTCACTGGAGGGGTGACCTGCAAGGGTGTGTTCTTGTCCCCAGCTCTTTTTCTGCTTTCTGGCTGCCATGGGCTGAGCAGAGTTCCTTCAACATGTCCTTCCACCATGTTGTTCTATCTTGGAGCCAACCAACCATGGACTGAATCCTCCGAAAACCATGAGTCAAAATAAATGCTTCCTCTAAGTCGTAGGTGTCACCTGTTATGTCCCAGCTTCTGTAAAGTGACTAATATGGATGTTCTGACTGTAACCTCACGAGAGAGCAGGAGTCAAACTCAGTTTCACTTAGCTTCCTCTGGATTCCTGACTCTCAGAGGCTATGTGAGGTAAGTGTTTGTTGTTTTAAGCTATTATTACTTTTGGCAGTGATTTGTTATACAGCAGCACTATGTAATAGTTGTCCTCTGAGGTCCTGTGTCTGATTTTTGTTTCAGACTGTTTCGTTTACATAAAAACCTGAACACGACATTCTAAAACACTGAGTATGTATCCAGAGGAAACTTCTTATTGAAGCAATATAGATAAAGTGTGAAACGATTTTCTCGTAGTGGCATTATTTCATATCATCTGAGCATTGAGAAATGCAGAATTTATATATTAGAGTTTAGTTATTGAAAATTTGGAGTTGGACAGAAAATCTGCATGTTGACCCCATCCCTTCTTTCTGTGTGAAAACTGGGCCGGCTAGTTAGCCTCTGAGCTTTCTTCAGGCTCCTCTTTGTAAAGTGGTAACAGTTACTACTACTTTTAGTGGAATTTGAGGATCAAGTGAGAGATTATATATTAAGGGCTTATTAGTACAGGTCAGTATTATAAAGCATATGCCAGTATAGCTATTTCTTAATGTATAAGGAAGTAAACATTTTGAATGAAATGACTTGAGAGTATTTGAAGATGTTAAAGACTTGCTTTTTAAAAATAGGATTGCACTTTATTTATTCCTACTGTTGTCCCCTGAACCTCCTGCTATGCCCTAGATTTTTTTTTCTGTGCCAGTCATTCCTCTCCTGGGATAAGAAATTACTTCAGCATAAGTTCACAGCTCATTAAATTAATTTAAGAACCAACTGCTTCAGAGGCCCACAAACCAATAATTTACCCTTAAGTGTGTGTTTACGTCTGGGAACTTGTAGCAGGGGGCTAAGGGGAGAGTAATGGGTGGTGAGCCCGCCCCCTGCCCGGCTGGCTCATGAGACCAGTTACCCAACCAGGCTGCCATGTTGAAGTTAAAGACAGCTGTTTTGCATACCGCATAATGATACAGGGTGTGGGGAGAGAGAAAACTCTGAGCCGCTGGTGCACATAATAATTGAGCAGGTGGATGAGAAGCTGGGGCCAGATCTTTGAGAGAACCGTCTGCTGCCGAGGGGGCACAGAGTGGTGTCTTGTGGTGAGGTGGTCTGTGGAGTGGAGGTTTTCCTACACAGCCTGTCTGTTGCCAACCTTAACTTCCCCATTCTCCCTCCCTCTCAGCCCAGTGGTACTGACCATGAATGCACATTACAGTTGCCAGGGCAGCTTCGAAAACAACCAACCAACTGGAGAGTCTGATTCAAGTGCTCTGGGTGGTGTCTGATTTTGGGTAAAATTTTAAAGCCTTTGCCAATTGATTGAAATGCACAGAGGGGCTTGAGAGCCAGTGCCCTGGGCCAGGTCGATCTGCTGATCTGTTTCCAGGGCCCCCTTCACCTCATCCCCCCCTCCATGTTATTTAAGGCTGACTGTTTTGGCATCAGCTCTGCTTTGCACTTTTAAGCTACTGTCTTAAGTTGCTTTCTCTTTTTACATGGAGGGAAGGAAGATTTATTTTTTGTGAAAAATCACAGGCTGCCGCTGAATACTGTATGAGTAAATTGTTAGTTTGCCACCCTGTTGGGCTTTGAATTAATTTAACGATCTGTGAGTTTCTGCTGAAACAACTTGAATTTCTAAGTCTTCCTTGGTGCCACTGCCTCTAGAGAATAATTTTTGGGGTTTAGTGTTTTAAATTGCTGTTGGTTCCTGTGTAGTGGCATAAGATTAAGATGTTTCCTTATTCCTTTATTGTGGTTTCTATTAAAAATCAGATGTATAGCTTTTACATTTCTTAACTGGGGAAGGTGGAAGGCTAAAAATGTATGTCATGAGTTCTGAATAAGTCTGTGGCTAATCTGATTTTTTCCTCTTTCATGAAACTGTATGATAGTGCTTTAGAATTTTAATAAAATACATTGTACTAGGCTGCTTCATATGCCATCTCACTCAGCGATAGTGTGTATTTGAAAAATGTAGGAACTTTTCCAGTCTGTACTTCAGAGGTCTTCTGATAAATATAATTTTGCGTCTCAAAGGAAATCTTGAAAATTATTTAATGCAGTTACTTTAAGATATTGCCACTTGGTAAGGAAATCTAATAGTGGCCCATTCTGGAGAGTTCTTTAATGGTAGCTCTTTACCTTTGAGATACCAAAAATGATGGGAAGCTTTGGAGGCTGGATGGGAGAGACATTGAATCGGAGGTGGTTTGGAAGAGCACCTGGTTGGCTGTGATCTGTCCAGCACTACCAGTCACTCATCCGTCTTTATCCCCACTTGAAGGATCAGGCCAAGTTGGAGTTGGAGGCCAGCACCAGCAGCCATCAGAGTCAGCTTTGGGACGTTTATGAGCACAGTTGTCAGGCAGAGTCCCTGGTAGAAAGGCCCGGGAGGCTGCAGGCCCACACTCAGAAGCAGTCAGCCCCGAGGGGCAGGGCACTCACTGTCGTTGAAGCTCCTGCAGCCTCTAGGTGTTCCTCCCGGGCTCCCTTCAGTCCAGTAGGAAGGCTCTCTCTGTTCTCTGCACTTTCAGTTTTTGCCCCTGATGTGAGGCCCATTTCTTGTGGGGCAAACGCTGGGCTTTCCAGGTGACCACACACGTGCTCAGGATATCCGTAGCAATTTTCTCTTTTAGGTTTTTTCCTTCGTTGTCTAAAGCGGGGACCTACTCGTAGGAACTCTGTCTGAGGTCTAGGAGTAGGGAGGTAGCAGAAGGAGAAGGATCGACTCGCATCTTCTCTTTCCCTTCTTTAACTTGCTTTTGCTTCCTTCAAGGAGAATTGATTTTGGTTCCCCGAGCTTGTCCATCTCCTCAGTCTGCCAGTGTGTGAGGTATCTTCTTTCTCTGTTTTTACCAAAGTGACCAAATAAACTAAGTTTTGGGATGTATCCTGTATGTGATCCTTAAATGTAGGATTAAAAAGAAAGTTGACACAAGAAATTGATCTAAAAAGTTAATTTCTTCAGTATATCCTCATATTAGGGTTCTCTAGAGGAACAGAATCAATATAAAATATATGTGCAATTATACAAGGGGATTTATTAGGTAGGTAGGTTACTGGATCAGAGGTGGAAGAAACCACAGTAGCCTTCTATTTGCCAGAGAGGCAGACGATGATCCAGGAGCTGCTCAGCCCAAGAAGGTGGAAGCCCCACAACAAGAGGGATCAACGATACAGCGTGAGTCAAAGGTTTGGAAGCTCAGTGTATAGTTGCCTGTGCGAGTCTGCGTTGGAAGACTGAAGAAAATGGAGACCAGTGTCCGAAGGCAGTAGTGAAGACTGAAGCTCGGACCAAGTGGTCACACTTCCTCCTTCTTTGCTTTTTATTTAGTCTCGGCTTCAAGCCTATGGTTGGTGCCATCCCCGTCGAAGGCGGGTCTCCCCCACTCGGTTTACTGGCCTACATGTCAGTCACCCACACTCATGCCCAGAACCACACTTTACTGACCTGCTAGGTAGTTCTTATTCCGGTGAAGCTGACGTGTCACATTACGGTCACGGTCCCGAAGTCAGGGTTCATTCCAATCTCTTGGCAGATCAGAACCTGACAGCTCAATCCAATCTCGCTATATTGGATTAAAACAAACAGAAACATTCAATTACCCCCAAACCCCACTCCCTAGGCATCCTTTTTAATCAATATTGGGTCACATAGATGAAATCAGAAGTCTGCCTTCCTTAAAATAATTACTTGTGTAAGCTTTTAAATATCTGTTAAAATCAACATTAATTTTTATGCTAATAAAATTTATTGCTGAAGATTTGATGTCCCATTGGAAATAATTTAGGACCAGAGTGAAGTAATTTGCTCTAAGGATGTTTTATGTAAGGTTTGAGTAATTTTATGGGCTGGGTTTACGAGGCGAATGCTTCAGAGGCTGTTTGTTTCTTCACTGTGCATTTCTGTGATTTAACATGTGAGGCCCCTCTGTGGGTGACGGAGCCTTCCTGGTGTAGAGCTGCCGACAGCTGTGCCCGGTAAAGAAATGCCCGGCAGGAGGAAGAGGTGCGGTGTATTGTTTCATTCTATTATTCCCTTAAAATATATAAAACACTAGGGTCGAATTCTTTATTAAAGTAGCTAGGAATAAGTATAATTGAAAGGACTCTTAAACCACACTACAAAGTTATTTTGGCTGCTGGTAGCAGTGAGCTCACAACTTTATTTCTTGAAATAGAAAAGCTAGAGGGAGAAAGGAATAATATCCTAGTTTCACAGAATTTAATACATGTCATCCATGTTATGTTCAGAAACATTCTACCAGTTTGAGCACCCACCAGGAGCTGGTGAGACTACCTGACCAGCTGAACCTCATTGTCTCTGAATGATATCTATATTTGAAGATTTGAGAGAGACAGATTTTCACCTAAAAAAATACATGGATGAGATTGTATATGACTGATTTGTTTTCTTCTTTTGAGTTTTGTGTTCTTTGGTCTGCTGTGATCTCTCTTAAGATGTGCCAGATTTGGGGATGACTTCTCTTGCTGACTTTGATTATAATTGTCATTTTAGTTTTTAAAAATTCTAAAAACTTTTAAAATTTAATTTTCATTAGTACATGTTTGCAGTACATACTGATTACCTTTGTTATGGGAGTTAGTACAGATAAAGAGATAATTTTAGTGGTCTAAAAGGCAGGGACAGGTTAAAGAATTTTTTTTATTTTATTGTGTGTGGGTTTCAGGTAATAGGATTTATTTTTCTCCTAACTTAATGAGTCTGGAGGTTGGCAGTTCAGGGTTGGTCAGAGGTTTACTAATACAGAGCTCTAGTTTGGCTTTTCTGGGAGTTTCTTGGTCTTTTGTCCATGTTTTCCTTGAGTTGTTCGGAGCTTGTTGCCCACTCTGGGATTTTGTATTCTCTGTACTAATTTTCTGTATGAGGCTTGTACTTTCCTTGTCATTTTCAGACTTTTACCAGGTTGTCTAGTGGCCTCTGCTGTCTTTCTTCTGGGGCGGTGATTGATACAGATGTGTCTGTCAGAGGAGGACGTTTTTCCTGGAAGCCCCACTTCCCCATCAGACTTCCTTTTCTGTATGTCCCACTGGTCAGAACCTAGGTCATGCTTCAGGCTGTGGGCTGTGGTGGGAGGTGGCCTCTGCTGGCAGGGGCTTCTTCCTGCTCTTCCTAAAAGTAAAGCCGAAGCCATGTCCAAGGGTCCTGTGGGCCACTTTCCCAGGCTCACCTGGAGGAACACAGACCCCAAGCTGGCACTGCTCCTGCCTAGCATGTGGATGGGGCTGCTCAGCTCTCTATCTTTCTCGGCAGATAGTTAAGCCCAGGGAAATATTTATTTACTGCTCTTGGTGAAATGTCTCCAAACCAAGTCAAAATTCCATTATGACTTTTGCTTTTGGTTTAAAAAAAAAAAAGAGCTGCTAATAGGGTTTAGACAAGTTACTCTTTTAGTTTGAATATGAAGGTAATTTAAACTATGTTCCAGGAAGTACACACCTTACACGCCTAACTGTTCACATGAGAAAGGAAAAAAAATTTCTATTTGGCTGTGGTGGAAGGTTCTCAGGCTCTAAATGGGGGTTTTACTGATAACGGGTCACCATGAGGTCTTTTCCTTATTTCTTTGATAGTGAAGTTAGTCTTGGTCTGTCACATTAATTGCAAACATATTTATTAGTTTTTGCCTTTAAATTCAGTTTAAAGAAGTCCTAATTTTAATGTAATTAAATCTATGATTATTTTTCATTGTAAAACTTAACCTGACCTGGGTATATTTGAGGGAAAAACCTGTTTGTAATGTGAGACCTCATATTTATCTATTTTAGTTAATGTAAATATTCATGCATTTCTGCAGCAGAAATATCATAGCTGTCTCAGAATTCCTGAAGGCGTGTGAAATATTTTGGAAACATCAGGAAGGTAGCTTTCTGAGATTGAAATTTCTTAAGTCTTGAAACACATTTGACCCCATAAATTTTGGGAAAGTGATTGGGAAGGATTGGTAATATCTATTTTCTTGCAACCGGAAGGAGTGTCAGAATGGTCTGGGGAGTTTCTCTGGGTGAGTGAGATGAGTGCTTGTCTTTGGTTAAGGTGTGTGTATGTGTGCTTGGGCAGGGGTTTTCCTGACTGTTTGGGGGCCCGAGCATCATAAAATTAATTGGGGACTTTTCAGTTTCTTTATCTATGCTTTGTGATAGATTTTGTAAGCATGGGCTTTCTGTTCCTTGAAAGTTTGACAGAATATGTTGAAGACTATCTGCAACTAGAGTCTTTTCATTTTTTTATCCTGGAAATATCTCTCTCAGCCCTTAAAAAAATTCTTTTTTGGTTATTGGTATACTCGAGTATTTTCACAGAAATTTATCCACCGGGTAAATATCACAAATAAAATTTTAACAACTAACAGATACCTTATTTTAATGAAAACATTTAAATAAAATTTCATTGCACAGCAGGGAAAGCAGAACTATTGTATTAACTATAGATAAGTAGAGACTCTTGGGTACTTTTTTCAATGATCCTTAACTGTTTTCAGTCACTTCTAAATCCAACTCTGGTTTTTTCAGGATCTGTAGTATTTGAGTTTCTTAATTTAGCATGAGACCCTAGTAGCTACCCTGCCTGGTCCTTCTCTTTTGGACTGGGGAGCTCTCCAAGAAGGGGAAGGCGTTCCATTGCCTCACATTTCTTCTTCAGGTAATTTGCCTGGAAGAGTATATTCAATTTTGACTCTAAATGTTGTGTTCCTGTGTAAGATCATAAAATAGAGAACTTGTATAGCTTTCAATTTCCTTAGCATAGTCTTAAGCTTAGGTAGGTAAGTGCTTTGAGAAAAAAGCAGCTTAAATTGCCTTTCTTCTCCTTTACAGAATTGCAGTAACTAATTATATTTTGGCAAAAAGTGATTGATTGTAGATTTGGGCTGGCTCCATGAGGCAGTTGTCTTAATGACTGTAATGTTAACCTTGGGGACTGCACTGTGGCTTTGGCTGAGAGTGAAGATAAAAGATGTCTTGGGTATAGCTTTTCAGAATGGCTGGGGTTTCATGTGTGAGTCAAGCAGTAAGTAGGACTGATGTGGCTTGTGATCATTTCAGGGCTTCTCCTTCCTTCTCTTCATTGCGGCCAGCCTTCCAGGGTGCCCACTGGTGTCCAGGCCCAATCTCTTGCTAATAACCCTTTTCCTTGGCATCCTTCAGCCTGGACTTTGTGTCCCTTACTTTTTGTTTCATCGAAGCTAGCCTTTATAGAGGATGATTTTCGACCCTCATCCTTTTTTCAAAAATATTTTGATGTTATGTTCTTTAGCTTTATTTGTGGGATACAAGATTTTATTCTGTAGTACAGGAATTCTAGATGTTTAGCAGATGTGGGGCATTTTTTGGGGGGATGACTACTGTTTTATAAACTTATTATATAAAAGGAAGAGTTTAACAAACATCTAATTATTAATTTTATGATAAAATTTTAAGTGTTTGAGGGGAGATACATATTCTCGCTTGCCTCCATTGGCGCCCACTAAAAGCCAGGGGGTTGGCTTGGTCACCCTGGAGTGCTCGTCACTCTGAGGGTGAATAGCAAAAGAGGAGGAGGAAGCACTGATCTGGTGCTATCCTAGTGTGCTTCGCCATCTTCTAAAGGTGTTTGTGTACATACACACCTGCACACATGCGCACTCCTACATACCTTTACCTATTTGCAGACACTTAATATACAGGGGAAGAGGTACAGACTAATGGAGGAGACATCACAGCGGAATGAATGGCTTCTAAATTCAGCCCCTGATGCAAAAATAGTAATGGTTAAAATGGTATTTAAACCCCATAAAAGGCTCCACTGTGGAGCCTGATCTGCCAGTCCTTTAAATAGTGTGTGTTTCCTGCTGCACTGGAGTAATTACGGTACGCTCAGTTGAGTACCTGATCAAGGAAGAAGCTCATATTTGGAGGAGATGTTGTACAGAAACTACACTTGAAGCACTGGGAATAGACTCAGTTAGCAAACTCTGTTTCAGAAGTGCACCTTGGAGACATCTAGGAAGTGAGGCTTAGGGAACAGGAATGGCCCTGCAGGTTTCTCCTCTTCCCTCCTCACTCCTTCCTCAAATGGATCTGGTAATTTGCATAAATTAAGTGCTGGTGTGATGTGACATCCCTGTGTCACAAATTATGTAGTTAATTTACCTAGGAAGCAATATCTGGGAAACTCCCTATAGATATCTTATTGTTATTAATTTAATTTGCGTTGTTAAGATATAATTTATGCCTTGATGACCTTAGATCTTTTTTTATACCTTTTTGAGATTGACTCAGCTATTAAACTCATGAATTCTGCTGATGTGGAAGATTTATAAATAAAAGAGCAGACCACAGGGGTAGAGAAACTACTCTTATTCAGGTAAGCTGACATCCTTAGGAGTGACTACAGTTCAGCCGATGGTGTGAACCAATCTCTATAATTATGGCAGAAAACAGACATGATTTTTACCAAGATAGGATGCAGCCTGACAATGAAGGTTGTGAAATGCCAGAATGAGTTTCAGGATAGACTCAGGATTTTCTTTCTCAACAGAACTTTCAATTCAGGGCAGATTTTTACCTCCCCATGTTGAATTAAGCTCTTCTTGCAGGTGGGGCACACTGATTCCTGTGTCTAGGGAAGATGTAAAGACTTATTGGTAGAAAGTGAAGGTTTTTTTTTTTTTTTGAACCTGATGATTGTTGATTCACAATAAACCAAATGTAAATTGAGTCACAGGTGGATTCTCCTTGTCCTAAATACACTGTAGAATATAATATTCGCCTGTTGTGAGACTTTGGTTTGTTGCAGTATGAAAGATGAGGAATTGGCATTAGTGATCCTCCCTTTCCCTGTTCATATGATGACAGTCTCTGAAAGGTAGTGATAATATCCAGAGGGGCATTTGAACATTTTTGCATTGTTCCTTGGGGAGGTACAAGAAAAAATAGCAGAGAAAGTAGTCTACTCTAGGCTGCAGTGTGCTGTAGGTTTGATAGCTAATACTATGTTGAGTGTCACCATGGAAATAATTCCGTCTGTTTTGGTCTTGGCAAGTCTACAGGGTGCCCCTTTTCTATTGAATAAAATTAGTTAGATTGCTGGGACTCATGAATCATGAATGAATTGCTGGAGCCAAGAATGACCAGCAAGCGAAAATCTGGTGCGCACATAAAGGTCACTTCCAAGTACTTACTGTTTGCTGTACCTTTCAGAGTTCAGTGGGTCAGTGAGCTTTTTTTTTAATTACACTTCTTATTTTGAGATAATTCATATGCAGTTTTTAGAAATAATACAGAGATCCTTTGTGCCCCCAATGCTAACTTGCAAAATTATAGCACAGAATCACAACCACGATATTGATGTCTGTGCTCAAATACAGATTCTTTCTTTGGCTCTGTTATGGCCACATTCTCTGCCCTGTGTCTTTATAAGCTGGCAACCACTACTCTGTTCTCTATTTCTGTAATTGTATCATTTCAAGAAAGTCACATCAATGAAATTTTTCCTTTTGAGTTCCTTTTTTTCCCACTTTGCATAATTTTCATCCAGGTTTCTGCATGTATCAGTAGTTTGTATCTCTCTCTCTCTCTCTCTCTCTCTTTTTTTTACCTTAATGCCGAGCAGTATTCCATGGTATCGGTGTACCAGATTCTATTTGGTCATCCACCTGGAAGGGCATCTGGTTTTATAGTTTTTGGCTTTATAAATGAAACTGCTGTGAACATTCATGTATAGGTTTTATGTATAAAAGCAA
Source organism: Hystrix cristata (assembly GCA_004026905.1). Taxonomy (NCBI): domain Eukaryota; kingdom Metazoa; phylum Chordata; class Mammalia; order Rodentia; family Hystricidae; genus Hystrix; species Hystrix cristata. Next base: position 193,204 of record PVJO010000383.1, on the reverse strand, counting down.
AGTAAAATTTTATTTCTTTGGCATGAATGCTGAAGAGTACAGTGCTGGGTCATATGGTATTTGCATGCTTAACATTTAAAGAAACTGTCCGTCTGTTTTCCAAAATGGCTGTACTGTTTTACAGACCCACCAGCAATGCGTGAGCGACCCAGTTTCTTTGTATCCTTCCCAGAATTTTGTGGTGCCACTGTTTTTTAAGGCATTTTGTTAGGTGCATAGCGATAGCTCATTGTGGTTTTAATTTGCATTTCCCAAATTGCTAATTGTTTGAAACATCTTTTCATGTGTTTGTTTGCTATCTGAATATCCTCTTTGGTGAAGTGTTTCCTTTTGTCTTTGCTGATGTTCTATTAGATTGTTCTTCTGCTGTTGAGTTTTGCAAGCTCTTTACATATTCTAGATACTAGTCTTTTGTTTGGGTATATAATTTAAAAATATTTTTTGTCTGTAGCTTTTCGTTTTCTTGGCAGGGTATTTAGTAGAATAGAAATTCCTAATTTTGATGCAGTCCTGTTTATCAGCTTTTACTTTGTTTTAAAAATACATGCAAATTCGCATTCTGCATTGTAAAGGTCTACTTTGATTTTGCTTTCATGCTTTTGGTGTCAAGTGAAAGCTAACCCCGGAGGACAGTGATTTTGTCCCTTTTTCCTAACCCAGCCCATTGGAGTCACAGATACAGCCAGTCATTCTATCCCAGGCGATGTAGCTCCCCATTAGGGATTCTTGTCTTTTGACTCACTCAGTAGTCAGCTTAGGTCCATTAAGCCACAGGCAGATCGTGGTGCACAGGTGCCAGGAGGCCATAGGACAATGCAGAGCTGAATTAGGGTCCCAAGGACTCCCTTCACCCAAATATCCCCCCTGTGCTGGCACAGGCCTGGCGAGGCCAGAGTGAACCTGCTTTAAGGGCCTGAGGAACATGAGCACGCTTCTCCCGCTTCATTTTTGTAGCTCCTTATTGAAGTATCTTTATTAATTTTTACCATGACTGCATTAAAATCCTTGCCAGACAAGTCTAACATCTCTGTCATCTTGGTGTTGGAATCTGTTGATTTGCATTCATTCAGTTTGAGTTTTTTCTGGTTCTTGGTATGATGAGTGATCTTTTCATTGGCACTGGGATATTTTTGTGTTATGTTTAAGACTCTGGACCTCATTTAAAATTTCTGTTTCAGACAGCTTTTTCTCATTTATTTACTTAACTCTTCTCTGGCAGGGGAAAGTTGTATGTGTCTTAATCTTATTATCTGTGTCTCTGGGAGGGTTGGGCTTAGGCGCAAGTGATTGCTTTCAAAGTTGGACTTTGTTGTTCCTACATCACTTTTGAGCCTTCATATTTCTTTTGAATTTTCTAAGCAGTGGTTCTCAACCCTTTCTGCCCTTTAAAGTTGCCCGTTGGAGCTAAAAGCAACAACAGCAAAACCCAATAGTGTTTTCCTCCATTCTGAGATTCTGATTCAGCTGGTCTGGAGTAGAGGTTAGGCACTGGTGTTTTAAAAAATCTTTCCAGATGATTGTAATGTGCAGCTAGGGTTGAGAGTCACTGCTCTGTCAACAAAGAGAAGTAGAATGTTAAACGTCACATTGTGGTTTCCAGCATTTTTAAAAGGCCTTGGTCTCAAACTAGAGTTTTCTACATCCATTCTTGGTGGCAGTGGGAAAGATAAATTTGGTGCACTCTGCTGGAGTGGCAATTTTGCCTGATAGAAAAATATTTTAAATCACCTTCTCACACAAGGCGAAAATCAAAACAGGTCCTTTATGGAGCAGAACGCGAAATATGCATTTATTTTTAAAAAAGAAAAAGCCCGATAGGACACTAGAAAAAGCTCACATTTGTGACGAGATCCAGTGCTGGCGGTGCGGCAGCGGTGGTGAGGTGAACAGGACCCTCCTACTGGGGTGAATTTGGAGCTCTTTGGAGATACAGCCTGGAGACCCGGAAACTATTGTTGAGCAATGTTTATAAATCTTACTGTTATATAACCTAATCAGTTGGACCATTATGATGTTGTATAGTATGAGTCATTTTTTCTTTAGAAGAATTTACTCCTTTTTAATCATCTTTAATTGTATTTATTCTCCTTTAATAAAGGTATTTCTTCTATAATACTACTCCTGCTCGCCCCCCTCTCTTTTTGGTCCATAGCTTCGGGTGATGTGGGTCGTCCCATGACTCTGAATTTTATACTTAGGAAATGCTTTTATTCCTTCTTAGAAGGTTAAAGCAGGAAGCTTTTGGTTAATGAGAACACTGGCAACCTTTTTGTTTCCACTTCCAGTCACTGTCAGCATAGATGAACTCCTTTCTTCACAGCTGCAGTTTGCAGCCCTGCCTTAATGGCCTACTCGGGGACCGAGTCAGTCCGCAGGGATGCTTTTGACGTCTGAAGAATGCCATTTCTGTCTGAATAGAGTGCTCCTTCCACACTAATAATGCTCTTGGTGGGAAGTTCCACAGAAGGTGGGTGCTTCCTACCTTACAGGCTTGGGCTCTGGCAGAACTGACAAGTGTATACACGAGTTGCTCTCCCTCACCGCATAGTGAGTGAAAAGTGAATGTTTTCCCTCCTTCACATATTAATCTCAGTTTTTGGAAGTGATCCAAAATTTGATGAAAACAAACTCATGTAATTTCAACACTGTAGAAACCATGCAAACATTCACTTGGGCATTTTTTCACTAAAATATAAGTTGGATACTATCTTTAAATTGAATCTCGGACCTTCCTGTAATTGACTGCACTTGTCGCGTTTTGTTCCTGAAGAGCATGGCTTCGAAGGCAGACTCCAGAGCAGTGCAGCTTGGGCGGTTAACATGAGGGCAGGGGCCCGACTGCTGGACTCTAAACCTGGCTCTCAGCTCGCCAGCTAGCCAGGCTACTTCTTTGTCTTCTTTGTATCTTAGTTTTCCCTTCTATAAAATGGGGACAGGATTTTTATGAGGATGAAATAAATGAGTTAATACATTGAAAGCTCTAAAATAGTACATAGCATATAACAATAAATGCTGAATAAATTAGCTATCGTTTTAATGGGAATAAAATATAGGCGGCTCTTGATTTCTACACACTTGACATGTGTGTGAGAGTGAATACAGTTCCAGGTTGGGCTACAGCAGAGAAGACTCGCATGGAGCACCTGGTGGTGGCAGTGGAAAGGGAACGGGAGAGGGCTGTGTTGACAGAGAGCTGGCCAAAGGGGACCCTGAGGAGGAACGTGGCAGGAGTCCCTGGTCCCGGCCTGATTCTACCCTTCTGATGTCCTGTCCACCGCCACTGTCCACACCTGCATAATGTTTGCCCCAGGCTAAGGGAGCCACAGCTGGAGGACTGGAATGGGAGCTATTCCCTGTTGCTCACTTTTGTGGAGAAGGTGGTTGGAGTGTGAGGTCCCTGTGCCTAAGGCCCTGCATTTATATCTGAATACATTTTTCAAAACAGACATTGTTACTAAATTCTTTAGTGATTGCTCTTAAAAAGAGTAGTAGAGAAATGTTACATTGTATGTCAGGTATTTGAAGGGAGTATCTGTCTACTTCTTTACGGTCACTTCCAACCCATAGTCAGGTGCTATCATTTCTCACCTAAGTTGCTGTAACAGTCTCCTGTATTCCCTCCTTCCTCCACCATTACAGTTCATATCTCTACACAGCAACCATAGTGAGTCCTTTTCTTTTCTTTTTCTGGGGGCGTGCTGGGGATCAGTGAGTCCTTTTCTTAATATTCTTTGGTGGCTTCCATTACATTTTGAATAAAATCCATGCTCCTTCTTGTGCCCTACCAAGACGTGGAATACCTGGAAGGTGTGACTGGCTCTCCTGTCTCTCTGCACTTATCTTGGACCATCCTTCCCTTTGCACTTGCACACTGTTCTCAGGCTTGCAGCTCTTTGGTTTCTTAATTGCACACATGAGGACAGTGTTGCAAACTGATGGGAGTCAGTCTGGCCTTGCGGCATTGTTGGGTTCTTTTGTTCGGTATCAGTAGCTTCCAGAATCTAGAAGTAGGAGGGTGCTATCTGTCTCCTCTCTATACAGTCGGTTATTCCCAGCTGGTAAATTACAGTGAAAACAATTCTGGTTTTAATTCTGGCAGGTTTACAGCTACAAGCTTATAGCAAGCAGGCACGATAAAGAGCACTTTAGATGAATTTTTGACTAGCATCTGCATGAATGGCTTCCTTCGGTGCATATATAATGACAGTGCGTGACAGTGAGGACCAGCCAGTGAGTCTGCGACTCACATCCATGACACTGTCCTTTCAGGGGTGGAGAGCTGCAGCAGCAAGCAGCCCTGTTCTCCAGTGCCCAGCTGTGGGCGTGCCCAGGATTTTAGGTCTTCTTGCAGAGATGGTGGAGCTGGTAAATCTCTTTACCAACCTCATGTCTTGGATACCACTTATTTCATAAATGAAAATGGTTTCTACAGGGCCTTTTCTTAATTGAGAAAGCTTTTGTTGAATTTTTAATTAGTGGCATTTAAAGCATTAAGCCAGGAATGTTGGCTTCTGATGATATTACTTGAAATGCTAACTAATGGCTGTGAGGGTGTTGATAAGTTTTCAAATGTTAATACTCACTCATACAAGAGTACACACACACACACACACACACACACACACACACACACACGGGCCATTGTTCATTGTTCATATCATGTTTCCCTATACTGAATTACATAAATTATAATAGATGAATGCTTCATCTTTTTTGTTTACTGCAGTACCTGCATCACTTGAAATAGTGCTAGGTGCATAATAGGTGTTGCATGAATGAATAAAACATTCCTTGTTCTAAAACAATTAGTTTATAAACTTTTGGAGCAAAACTTATTTGAAGTTGAAGATGTGCAACTTGAAAATCTACCTCTTTGTAAAAGTCCATAAGTGGTTTGACTTAAATTGATAACTGGATTGTTACCATCAATCAAAGGATCTAATTTGATTAGGAGCACGTTATGTGGTAAACTGAACACATCATTACCATTCATTTGCTTAAAAATGTTGTCAAGTCAAAATGATAGATTTTTTTTTGAGACAAGGTCTCAATATCTAGTTCAGGTTGGCCTTGAACTCACTCTGTAGCCCGAGTGGCCCTCAAACTTGCAGCAACCCTCCTGCCTGGCCCTCCTGCATGCTGGGATTGCAGGTGTGCACTAACGTGCCTGGTCCAAAGGAAAACATTTAACAGATTTTTAAAAACCCAGGAAAGAGTTAAAATGCTATCCACAGGCTAAAATAGTTGAGTAATTCCTGAAAGATGGAAAAGTTAGCAGTTTTGTAGAGAAATCAAAGTGAATCCAAAGCAAGGGTGGAGGGTTGCTGCAGAGGTGGAAGCAGGTGTGGGGACCATGCCATGTGGAGCCTCATCAGAGGTTAATATAGAACTCCGAGGCCAGTGAATCTTTCCCCAGCACTGGGTGCTTTTGTTCTAGGCTGAAATGGACCAAAGGGACTGTGCTCAAGGGTCATCTGGTTTCACACAGGAAGGATGGGGGCTGCCAGATGGTGAGGTATCCAGCAGCATTCCTGCTGGTGCCCAGGCTGCTCATTTCTCCTCATGTCTTCAGTCATACGATGGAGATAAAACAACTATTTTAAGAGTTTTGTGAGGCTGAGGATGGTGGCACTCATGTGTCATCCTAATACTTGGGGGTGGGGAGCTGAGGCAGGATTGTTGCTAGTTTGAGGTAAGTATGGGCTATAGAGACACCATCTCAGAAAACAAAAAAGTCCTATAAGTATTAAATATGTGAGTGAAGAAAGAAAAAAAGCCAGAAAAGAGCATGATGCTCATTATTACAAATAAGTGATAGTCAAAATGGTCTGTATTTGTAAATGCCATGTAGATGCAAGTAAGTAGTATGCAGCTTTAGCCTCCCTGTAGTGAAATGTGTGGATGAATGAATTTTAGCCTTTTTGGAAGTCATTTCATGAGCCACAATTCTTAACATTAAACTAGGATCATGTCGTAGTAAATCATCTCTCAGTAGAAAGAGCATTTTTGAAAAGTCACATGATTTATGGCTATTTCAAATGTCTCTCCCAAATACCTATATAAAACTTTCTAATTAATTCTCTAAAGAAATATCATGTCTAGCTCTCATTATGCAGCTTTTTCCTCAGGTTTTTTCTTAAAGGGGAACACTCTTAAGAGAAATAACCTCTTTGAAAATCTGTTGTAACAAAAACAATGAGATATGCTAGGTTGATTTTTGATGCTGTTGCTTGCTGTCATGGTGCAGAATAAGGTAGTATTATTATGTCTTGTCAAAGCACCTTCTCCAAAAATTTTTCTTTGAGTCCTTCTTTATTTACCAGTAATTTGGTCTAAACGACTATTATTAGACGAGAGGAAGTGGAGGAAAAAGGGAGTGTAAGAGTAGGTAATAGGGGGCATGTATATAATTAAAATACATTATTTACACCAACCCCCCCTCCCCCAAAATATAAAACTACAGGGGAACATGGGGTGAGGGGGGTGATGGGGGATTGATTAAAGGGTGTTATATACATGTAAGAATCTGCCAAAATGAAACCTATTAATCTGTATAACCAGGATGCGCTAATAAAAAATGTAAGGAAAAGAGAACCAGTACTGGAAAAGTTAGCATGGAAAGGAAGAGATTGATTCTTAAAAATATTTAGATGATAAAACTTGTCGAATTTGGTATGGAGATGAGGAAGGAAGAAGATTTTAGGAGTATTGAAGGCTGTTGGCTCGACAGACTCGTGGTGAGCACACCGCTGGGGCCTTTGTGTTGGGCCAGTAGTGATATGGACACTGAAGCCACCTAAACACACTGTCATAGCTGGAGAAAGGCCTCTGGGACCTTTTGTGGGAGGGAGGAGTTAGAAGCGTGGAACGGGAAGACTGGCCGTCCCAAGGGGAGCTTGGCGAGGGTGAGAAGGGGCCAAGACAGCTGGGATGGGAAGAGAATTGGGGACAGAGGATTGAGAAGGCGGAGACAGCGACAAGAAATTGATTAAGGATAAAGTATTTCAGGAATGACCAGAAAAACAAAAACAGAGACAGGACAGTAAGCAGAGAAGTCAGAGCCCCAGAAGAGCCAGAAGAGTGAGTAACATTGCTGTAGCTGGGGAAGAATCGGTGGTGTCCGCTGCGGCCGAGTCATACAGGGAGACTCGGACTGACCGCGGTGCGCAGACGGCAGCAGGAGGAAATGGGCGGTGCTGGTGGGAGGAAGCGCAGTGGAATGGTGGCGCAGAGCCTGGGCTCAAAGAAGAGTTGGGAACTAGAGGTGGAAGAGGCAGGAGCACTCACACTCTTCTTCCATTGAGAAGGTGGTAGCTGGAGGGACTTACATGGGGGTCAGAGAGGTTTTTATTTTTTTAAAGGATTTGAGTGACTAAGGCATGTATATTGGCTGGTAAGAAACTAAGTCAGTGGGAACAAGATGGTGATGAAGAGAAGAAAGTAACAGCTGGACCAGATAGTGGAGGAGGCAGGAGGGGGTGGCACTCCCCATGCAGTGGAAAAGATGGTCTCACACAAGAGCATTCATGCTCTTAGACGCACGGTGGAGAGGGACTGTGTAGCACCAGGTACGGGATAGGTACGAAAGCTTTGTGTTAAAAGGTGGTGTGTGGCTGGGTGTTGTGGCACACCACAGGAGGCAGAGGCAGGAGGATCACCTGGAGTTTGAAGTCAGCCTGGGCTACATACATAGTGAGTTCAGGGCCAGCCTGAACTACATAGCAAGACCCTGTCTTAAAAAAAAAAAAAAAGAAAAAAAAGAAAAAGGGCAATGTGTTTTCAAAGTATAATTCTCATATCTTTAGAGGTAAAAATAAATTGAAAAATAAGGTTAACAAGAAGACTTAAAAACCTATGAAAAATTCATTGCTTTCTTTGTTGCTTTTAAATTATTCTGTACTGTAAGCTTTATAAGCTATTTCCCTCCCAAAGTCATCTCTGTATAAACTCATTTCATTAAATTAAATGTTTTAGTTGATCACCTTTTCTGACAAGTATTAAGTCATCTGCTTTGTATTCCTGGTAAACGCAAGATCTCATTGCCATACTGCTGGGAAGATCTGATTCCAAGTTACGGTGTTTGTTATTTATTTTATGGAGCAGGTGGTTCACGATTTGCTAAGCTAGGCACTTGGAACATTATTGATAGCAAACTCATAATGGAATGTAAATGTCATTCCTGTGGTCCTTCAACCTTTTATATTTTCATCGTATTTCTGAAAAAAGAAATGGATATTTTTATTAAATGCAAAGATATCTACACACAGAACATTTAATTCCTGAGTTTATGACACACTTGTTGTGTTGCTCAGGGTGGTGTTGATCGGGCGGCTTCTCTCTGTCCTGGAAGGATTTGGTCAAGGAGCCCAGCCAGGTGGGGAGCCTGGAATGGTAAGGTCGTGGAGAAAGAAGGTGAGGGCAGTGAGACAGAAGAAGAGGAGAGGAGGCTTAGGGCATTAACTAGGGAGGCTTACGTAAAAGTGGGTGATAAAGGAAAGCAAGGTGTTTTCATGAATATTAAGGCACGGGTACATCATTAATGGTTTTGGACGCAAGAGATTACACAGTCTCTGGAGCAAGAGAAATTTGAAGAAATGGAATGAAACATTAGTGAAGTTTTATTTTGTTTTCAATCTATTAAGGGTAGATTCAAGGTCTAGCACTGGAGCTAATGACACCTGGTGGCATGACCCAGGAATTAGACCCTTACTTGTTAAGCGTGACTTCTTACTTATGGCCATGTGTGCCAATGCTGTCCCTGCAGTGAGTGTTGGCCAGAGTTATGTGACTGGTCCAGCTGGCTTTTGAGATCTTGAGGCCTCTTTCTAGTTTTGGAGCAAGTGTTGGTTGACTGTTTCTTTAATGAGGGAAGGACTAGTTTCACCTGCCTGTGTTTCGAGGTACTTGATCAGAGTAAGGCTCAAAAATGTGCCCTGTGTGTGTTGTCCCTGCAGCAGAAGCACACTGAGGGACCAAGTCCTGTCCTGACTAATGGCTCAGTTGTGCATGTTCAGTCTCTTCTTTCAGATGCACCATGAGTACCTACCAGGAGACGTGTGTGGAGACTTATTTTCCTGTAAACCACTATCCTGTCTTGGAGGAGTTCATCGTACAGCAGGATAAGACACCCAGATACTAAAGTGCAAATTGCAGTGTGGAAAGTCCTTCCTGAACCGTATCTTTCGTTTGCCCCTCTAGATCCATTTATCCCCCTGCACGATGCCCTGGGATGCTGACTGATGTGGAGAGCATTAGCAGGCACTAGCAGGGCTGGAGAGCAGGAGGGAAGTGAGGTCACAGTGTTGTCCCAGTTTCCCCCTGAAGGTTAACTATTTTCGTTTGTGTGGCCCTTGCCAGGTGGTCCTTTCTCTCCTTTCCCAGTTTCTGTTTTCTCTGATAGTGTTTTCACCTCCTGATCTCCTAAGCCTGGCTTTGGGAGCAGCCCCATTTTTGCCAACTCTAGAGCATCGTACCTTCTCTTGTCAGTTCTCTGTACCCGGCAGATGAAGCCTTGTCAGACTCTCCTTAGTCACTCTGCTTGTGATTCTGTTATCTGCTGGAACCTGACTGAACAATTTTTTTTTTTTCTGAAAATGATTAGAGTTAACTTGTAAAGAAGGGCAAATATACTACAATTTTAAAAAAGGGAGCAAAGAGAGTGAGGCAGCAGTATAGCATGGTGGGGACAATAGTCACTACGGTTTCTGTGTTTGTTTGGACTATAGAGTGATGCCCAGTTTTCTCCTTGCTTTTTCTAAGCATTTTTTGCCTGCTGGTGAGTCTTTCTCAAGCTTGCTTTACCTGGAGTTCTTTTGATGTCGCTTAGCTAAGCTGATCAGCTTTAGTTGTCATTACTTAGGCTCTTTATCTGCAGTGTGAATTTTAAACCTGTGGCTTCCTCCTTTTCTGTTATAGTGGATGTTGTGTTGAATCAGTGAGGAGATGAAGGCCAAAATTTTTGCCTTGTACATTGTCCTTTCAGAAATCTGATGTTTTCAAAATCAGAATCTCAAGAGAACAGCACAAGGCAAACTCAGATTGAGGAATGTTCAACTCGGTTCTTCTCACAACTGTTACACTCATTAAACTCAAGGAAAGTCTGGAAAATGTAGCAGATCAGAGTTTAAGGAAGCAGGTCATCCCAGCACACTAGGAAGCTGAGGCAGGAAAATTGGAAGTTTGATCACAGCCAGAGCAGGTGAGCAACACTTTCTCTCAAAATTAAACAATAGAAAAAAGAATGGGGGTAGTGAAGACCTTGGGTTAGGTAACCAGTACCTAAAAAAATTCGTGGTACTTTCTGCCTGTTAGGCTTGTTAAGATCCCCAATTTTTTACTAGAATTTTCATTCATAATTCAACAAATGTACAAAGCACAAGCGTTTATTTAGTACTTGCTTTTTACCAGGAACTGAATTAGGTTTTAGAAATACAGCAGTAAACAAGACATTCATTTCTTTGCGATTAAAAAATCAGCATCTTTAATTTTTCTGGATATTAATTATTAATTCTTCCTCAGGATTATTTTACCCCAGTTTATAGTACTGTATGCTTACAGTAAGTACTAGAAGTTATATGAATATAAGGGTATATTTAATAAATTCCATTTAGACCTGATATATATCTGTTACATACTTATTTTACTGTTAATGATCAGGTTGAGAAATGAATTTTGATTTAGGGATTATCCTTAACCTTAGAGATTAAAATTATGAATTGAGCAGTATTTGTGTTATAAATTTTTAGATGCAGTAATTTAGTGCAAAGAAGTACTCTCCGAAAGAGGTGTTTCCTGAGTCAGAATATAGAAAGAAAGCCTTTTTGAGAAGTCAGACTTTTTTTTTCTTCACATCAGATGGGTAATGTGCCGATGTCGTAACGAGAATTGTAGGAGGCACATATCATGCATAAGCATGAAAACCCAATCATCACGCTCATGAACTGAAGGATCTTGAGAAGTCAGATTTTGTCAGACACATTAATTTGATAGGGGAAAAAGATACTAAGCTAATGTATCTTTTGAGTGAGTGTAACACTCATGAAAGAAGTGCTCCCCCGTGGACTTTCTCATGTCTTTAGACTATTTGTTACTTTAGTGAGACTGGTGCCTACCATATATGAATTTGGCAAGAATACCAGTGTTACTGGTGAGAAATTAAATAATGTTAGTGGTAATTGCAGATCAAGACAGTAAAACTGAAGTTTAATCATTGTAACTGTAATGTGAACATTAACACATGCGTGATGATTAATTTTCATTGGCAATAAGATTAGATCCAGAAATGCCTGAGATAGTAGTAAAGCTCAATTCTGGGGGTGTTTGTGAGGATGTTCCCAGAGATGATTGGCATGTGGGACAGCAGGCTGAGGGGGAGACCTGTGTTTGGTGAATGGCACTGTCCAGTGGGCTGGAGCCTGGATAGAACAAAAGAAGAAGGAGGAAGCTCCCCAGGAACGCTGTCTGGTTCCCTGCCTCTCTGCTTCTTAGGTACTGTGCAGTTTCCCTCTGCCATGCCCTTCTACCACAATGTTTCTCCCTTGCTACAGGCCCAAAAGCAATGATGCCAGCTGACCATGGACTAAAATCTCTGAAATCATGAGCCAAAACAAACCTTTCCTCCTTCAAGTTGTTTTTCTTAGGTATTTTGTAACAGTGATGGAAAGGTAACATATTTACTTTACAAATAATAAATATATATATGAAAATACTGGTTATAGGCTTACTATTACCTTTCCTAGAATCCATGCTGAATTTATTGTTTTTTTTGGAAGTAGACTTCATTATTGAATTTTTTTTTTGAAGTTCTACTTTATTGATTTGCAGATGTTGAACCATCCCTGCATTCCTGGAATGAATCCTACTTGGTCATAGTGTATACTCTTGATAATTTGTTGTATTCTGTTTGCCAGTATCTTATTGAGGATTTTTGCATCCATGTTCATTAATGAGATTGGCCTGTGGAAGTTCTACTCTTAAAACGTACATGAAGATGTAGCATAAAACAGTATCACTGTTGAAATAAATGGTTGAAGTAGGAAATAGCAATAGGCAGTTTTAACAGAAACTGCAAACTGTGCATACAGCTGTGTATGTAACTGCTTAAACTGTAAACTTAGTATTTAGATTTTTAATTTATTTATAGTACTTAAAGTTGTAGATAAAGCCATTTGCTAGTTTTAGAAAATATCATAAGCTGTTCCATCAGGGATGAGTTGTCAGATTTGATATCATTTATACAATATTATTTCAAAAGTGATGTCTTAAGGATGGTAATATATTTTTTTAAATTTTTTTTTTATTTAGAGGACAATTTATTTAAAAGTGGTGGAAAGGGGGGAAAAGGAGACGATAGATAGCTACTCGTCTAGTAGGGAGCATTTGAAAGTGAAATACTTGTGGGCCTTTCATTGTAGCCCCTTTTTATTGAGGTTTTTTTCCTTGGGTCAGCCCTTGGAATCTGACTGGCTCTTGGGCTTGTTTTGGGCACCTTTGCCTTGATTTCCCTCAGCTCTGTGACCTTTGTCTTTTGGCAGAGGGCAAACGTATGGGCGGGCGCCTCAGGGCTAGTTAAAGAGTCAAAAGGGAGAGTTTGCTTTCTGTATGCTAATCAGATTACCTGGGGCCTTCCGGAATTAGTCTCTTTGCCTTTATCTCCTTAACTGTTGGAATGTAGCTGCTTTTGTGTTTAAAGTCTGAGGAGGCCTTTACCCTATCTTTTCCCTACCTATGGGGACCCCTGTCCCTACATTCCCCCCTCTGAGAAAAAAATATCCAACTTCTGTTGGGGAACTGGGCGAAGACCGATCTGGCTTCTTCGAGCTGAACAGGGTTGTAGTTGGGGACCAGTGGATAGGAATCTTCAGCAGGGAGGTTTTGTGTGACGGGCCTTGGCAGAAGATGTCTGGCAGCTTTATGGCAGGTTTCATCTGTATGACCCCTTGGGGTTTGGCAGCCTCTAGGCAAAGAAAACAGAAAGCTTTACCAAAGGATTAAAGACATGTATGACTAAAGCCTGAGCAACAGGATGGAAAGGTAGACTGGATAAGGAGCCATGTTAAATATGGTCTAATAACAGTTGTAACTAGCTGGCCTTTAGGATTTTTAGCAGGGGTCAGTGATTGGAGATTTTCCCTGTATGTCTGGCTTAAATTATTTATATCTCTAGCTATGTCCTCTTATTGTTAGATGTTCAAGACCAAGTTAAGTTGAGACCCTTGTCAATCAAGATTTATTTTCCCAGTATGTCTAGGTCAGTCAAGTCTCCTCAGGCATTCTTTTTTTTGGGGGGCTATGATCAGAGCCTCTTAGCTCTTAATTCATCCTCTGTCAAATGTGTCATCTGTCAGGATGGGTCACGGTCTGTGCTAGACCATACGGTGCTCCTTGGAGACGTGGGAACAGTTTTTCCTTCAGTGACCCTCCTTCTGCAGGATGCACACTAGCTGACTCTCGTTTGACCCCAGGGGCCTAACAATCGCCTTGCTCAGGAGGTTGTGTGACTCACTGAGATTGTCTTTAGTAAGGCCCCCTTATGTCCTGGGTTCTTATTGACCTTGGAGGGCCAGGGCCAAAATATTGGCTGTCCTCTTAGCCCAGTTACCTTTTAGTTTTGGTCCCCCAAACCTTAGTTGTTGAACACTCAGCAAGAGAAGGTAAGTGACATTTGACAGTATAGTGGGAGCAGTTAATTTTACAACTTTGCTCAGATATCAAGTCTATCATATATATATAGCTAAATCTGGATAAGACAACAGTAAAGAGCCAGTTAAGCATGTATAGGCCAAACAGTAAGACCAGCAAAACTATTATTAACATGGTCAACAATTGTTTCTATCAGGAAGAACTAGGAATGGCTTTCCACAAAGAGGGTAAGGAAAAGGTCTAGGGAGCTTTAGAATCTGATATAGCATTAACCTGTCATCTAACATCTTGAATAGCCATTGGGATTTTAATAGAAGAATCAAATGTACACACATCATTCAGCTTTTATAATCACACAAGTTCTTCTTTGTGTTATTGTTAGGATGTCCAAGTCTCGGGTCTCTTTAAAAAGTTGGTAAAGGGGCCTGCCCCGGATCTTTAAAACAAAAGAGAAACTTGCTGAGGCTAGAATCTGTGTCAATAAAATATAGGGATTGGGCACAACTGAATGTAGAGGCACCACAGCCTCATTAATGAGGTGCAGGTCTTGAACCTGTCTCTCTTTAGTAGGCCCCTTTGACTGATGATATGAGTATTAAAGGGGCTGATAGCCTCTCATAAGAGTCTATTTAAGTAGTAAAGTAGTCTTTAGGAAAGATAACAATTATCTTAGAACAATTATCTCAAAATTACTTCTTGAAAGAGGTAACAATTACAAACTTTTACAGGAAAAAACTTGAAATCCGTAACCATATAGCATTCTAGCATGACAATCATGATGACATTATTTTTGAACCACACCTGAATGTCCCATTTTAGTATAGAATAGCTCTAGTCAGTTATATTTAAGATATTAAGTCATATAGAAACCTATTACTTAATTTGTTATCTTTCAATAAGACACCGAAGTTATTAATGCCTAACCTTTAATTTTTTTTAGTGTGACATTATCTAGACTGTTTAGTACCTGAGTATCTCTAAGTGTCACAACACATATAACACATTATATAAGCTTTGGAAGAGAAAAGAAAAAAAATTATTTGTATGGTGGTCTCAGATTGGCTTGATGTGTACCTCTTTTTATAAGTAGCTAGAACACAAGAGAAAGGCTGACATCTGAGTTCAGAAGAAAAACAACTTATAGCCATGAACAAACTTAGTTTTGCATTTTTGAAAACCCGTATATCCAGAAAGTATGAATATACTTATACACCATGGAATCAGCAATGACAACCGTCACAACTATATAGAAACCTTTGCCCCTTAATTGAGTTGTATACTCAAGAGCAAGGAGTGGTAATGTATTTAAGACAGGGTAAGAGCAAGGATGGTAGTGTATTTAAGACAGGGTAAGAAAACTTTCTTAATGATTAGAGAATTTAAATTGAGCTGAAGACTTTTATCTGTTGTTCTCTGAGATTTAATTTTGTGTGCAATTGACATTAACCTTTATGGAACTGACATCAAGGTAAACTGAAGTCAATGTTTTGGTAGACTTTTAAAATCAGTGCTCGGGTTTGCTTATAAACTTAAAATAGGACCTAATGGTAGACTAGCCAGTTTTACTGGTATTGCCCTCGGTTTCAAGACTTTGCAATAGTTTACCTTGATGACTTGGCTTTTCAAGAAAGAAGAAGAAAGTAAATGTAATGAAATATTTTAAAAATGAAATTCTCTTGTTTTGTCTGATAACTACTTACACAAATGTGTTCATTCTCTAACCTGGATAAAAGAGGTATTTTTATTATTGTTGTTGTTAATGGTCAATAATTACAGATGAACATTTTGAATTTTAAAATATGATATGTTGAGACTGAAAGTGAAGATCCCATATTGTGCTAATTAAACGTAACTTTAGAATAATATATAATTACTTTTAAAATAAACTCAAAGTTTTCAGGGACATTTTCCCCATTTAGTCTTGAATATGAAGCGGGAGGTGAGTTGTTTCAAATTCTAGTCAGTCAGTAGTTGTTGTATTAGTTTTCCCATTGCTAGGCACCTTCAACTTAAAGGAGGAGAGGTTTAATTTGGCTCATGGTTTTGGGGGGGGGGATCAGTCCCTATTTGGTTGGCTCCAACACAGAAACAGCATGGTAGAAAGGCATGGTGGAGGGGAACTGAATTACCTCATGGCAGCCTGGTAGCAGAGTGTGAAGGGATGAGCTGGGACAAGAATGTACCCTTTCATGATGTTTTAATTTGTATTTCTCTAATGGCTGGAGATGCTGAACTTTTTTGATGTATATATTGGGCATTTGTACTTCTGAGAAGTGTCTGTTTATTCCATCTTACTCCAAAAAGAATGGCTGTCATCAAGAAATCATTAAGAAATCAAATAATAAATTCTGGTGAGGCTGCAGGGGAAAAGGAACCCATCTACATTGTTGGTGGGAAGGTAAACAGCTACAACCACTATGGAAATCAGTGAGGACTTCCTCAAAAAACTAAAAAAACCAAAAAACAAAGCAAAACAAAAACTAGAAATTCATTTGACCCAGCTATTCCACTTCTAGATATTTTCCCAAGAGTTGAAGACATCATATGACAGTGATATATACATACTCACATTTATAGCAGCACAAGTCATAATAGCTCAATCTTGAGCAGCCTATATGTTCATCAACAGATGTATGGATAAGGAAAATATGGTATTTATACACAACGGAGTCCTATTCTGCCATAAAGAAGGATTTGAGTCTTTTGTAGGAAAGTGGATGCACCTTGAGACCATAATGTTAGCTGAAATAAATTAGACATACAGGCTTAAATATTGCATGATTTCTCTTACATGAGAAATCCAAAATATAAATAAAATATACAGTAAATAAAAAGATAATAGAAACCGAGAGGTAGATCTTTTACATAAGGGAAGGGGACCTAGAGATTGAAGAAGGGAGAAGGGAGGGGAGGAAAAGGGGATGAAAAAAAAGAAGAATCCGGCTTCCAGTGAGGCCCCACCTCCAGCAGCTGATTCAGCCATGAATTCATGGATAGATCCACTGATGAATATAGCACCTTCACGATCAATCACCTTCCAGAAACCCCACCTCTGAGTGCATGAGACTTCTAAACCATAACAGCTGTACCAACCATATTAAGATTAGAGAACATGAGGATATAAAAGCTTTTCAAATCAGCTGTTACCCACCCAGACTATTGGAAGCAGTAACAGGAGAAGTAACAAAGCAGATGAATGAGGCTTTAGAAAACATCAAAACAAAAATCATTTCCAGAATGAAAGACATGATTAGTGACTCTAGAGCAGATACGGATTAAAAAAAAATAGAAGAGCTTAGGAAAATGATGGAAACCATAAATGCCCAACACAAGGAAGAAGTGGAATCCATGAAACAGATTCAAACAGATGAAGTCAGCTATTAGATAATTGGATGCTTTTGGCGTGGTAGAAAAGTGGAGGTTTCTCTACGCAAGAAATGCATCTGAGAATTTAATGACTGACTTACTGGTGTTCTTTAGCTTCATTGGGTCACAGACACATTAGAGGAGCTGGTGGCGGGGGGCAGTGTGGTGGCGTGGAATCTACTTCTGGATTCTCATCTAAGAAATATGTACATATATGTAAATATTCCAGAAGCAATTTTATTGACTTATACAGTAAAGTATACAGATCTTAAATATGCAGTTGAGTGACCTTTTATACATAGACACACTTGAGTCAGCCATGTAGATCAAAGCAGAATGTTTTCAGTATCCAAGAATGCTCTATCTCTGTTCGACTGGTACCCTACCCTTAGATAAGCCGTTGTTCAGAGGGCTGGGGATTTAGCTCAGTGGTAGAGTGCTTGCCTAGCAAGTGCAAGGCCCTGAGTTCAATCCCCAGCACCACCGCACTGAAAAACAAAACAAAACAAAAAAACCAAAAACAAGCCAAAAGCCATTGTTCTGACTTTTAGCACTACACATTAATTTTCTTGTTTTTGATGTTGTGTAGGTGAAAGTATACAACACATATTCTTTTGTATCTGTTTTCTTTTACCCAGCATTGTGCTATTATGTTATTGCCTGTAGCAGGTTCTTTAAGTTTCTGCGTATTGTATATACTATATATGGTGCAGTTTATCCATTTTACTGTTTATGAGCAGGGTTTTGCTGTCATAAATAAAACTGCCCTGAACATTCTTGTGGATATCTTTTTTTTGGAGATGTGCATTTCTTTTATGTATAACTCTAGAAGTGGAATTACTAGGTTGCAGAATAGAGGTATGTTTAACTTGAAAAGATGCTGGTAGTTTTCCAAAGTGCATATAATAATTTACATTCCAGTGAACCATCTATGAGAATTCTGGACACTCTGTGTCCTTGCCAACACTTGTCAATCTTTTAAACCTTTGCTTTTCTGATGGATAATTCCTTTTTCCTTCATATGATTGCAAGGGGATTATAGTCCTAAGGATTAACTATGAACTCAGGATCTCAGATTAAGAAATGCATTGTAGGATGACAGCTATGCTTTCTGTCTCTGCGTGAAATGATTGTCCCCTTTAATTTACTTGGAGTTCTCAAGGAATATTTTATAACCTAGAAACTAAACTGTAAAGTTCACTACAACTGAACTCTCTCGAAAAGAATAAGAGTAAAGAAGAGGGAAGAAAAACAAGTTACGTGTGTGTATGTATATAATATTTATAGATATATGTGTATTCACAACTGGACATACAGTGAGAACAAATCATCACCTCCCCTTGACAGAAAGAGTAATCAGTGTGCTAATAGGTGGTTGCCTGATTTTCCAGGAGAATTGTGCTATCTTCAGGACTGAGGCTTGGTTCCTAAGTGGGCAGTCTGGGCACTTATTGTTGACAAGGGCCACGTTAGCTTTCATGAGAAGTCTTTGTTGTTGAGACCTCAAAGAGCTTCTCTTTGTGCTATCCTGGTCACTTACGACTGGTTCATTGAGGAAGCACTTGTATAACTGGTGAGAGAGGTTAACTGACATCTACCTGCCTGTTGATAAGCCTCTCAGTAATAGTGGATGGAAAAAATGATGTTTTACACTAAGTGTAGGTCCATATTTGTGTCTATTTCTCAGTGTAGATAGTGTTCAAGCAGATACGGATCACAGTTCCGTCTGCTGGGATGATTTCCCTGGGTCTTTCTGGAGATGTAAGGCTGCAGCAGTCCACTTTTGCCGAGCGCCAGGTATCCTGACAATCATCTCCAAATTAGGCCCATGTTCTTTCTCAGTCATCAGGTCTCCATGAAGCTGTACGTGTGGAGGTATTGGGTGGATCTGAGTTGTCTTCTCGTGTATTTTCTTGTGCCTTGTAGACCTACTTGAGTCTGATCTCTTTTATACCATTGCCTTTTGATAGATTGCTTCTGTATCATGCTCAACCTGATGGCTTGGTGGGTTAGACAGCATTAAGATTATTATGGGCAGCTTATGTGGTCACTCGACGTCCTTTAATTATCTTCTGATGCAAACTAGGAGCCATTTCTCAAACGGACAGTTATTATCTCCAGAAGAGGTTATGGCTTTGTTCCAGAACCTTGGAGATTTGGGCTGTGATTCTCTGGATCTTAGTGGATTCAACTAATTGGATCCCCTGTGTCACAAGACCCAAGTGCCTTAGTAGTTTGTGCTGCAGTCCAGACTTGCAGCAGAATCATCTCTTGCTCTGGGCTCTGCTCAAGATTGGCAGTCTTGTAGGTTAGCAAATAAAGGAGAGCAGTTTATTTAAGTGTGGTGTGTACAGGGTGCAACAAGTTGTATTTTATTTTGGAAGGGAGTAGTCCCACTTGTTCTAGATACCTGGATCCCAGAAACGCTTTGAGATTGCAGCCTTTGAATTCTCACCTTCCCCCATTGCGCTTGGATGTCTTGCTAAGACCTCTTAAAGACTGATTACTTTCTGTTCATCCAGGTCCTGCAGGCTTGTTGTTATTAGTGCGGTGGATCGGTATGATGGTCTGTAGGATGTCAGGACACTCAGCATCTCTGTAGACTAGATTATGGCGAGGAGGTGACTTGTTAGTCCCTGGGGTGAGAATGTCAAATTATATTCTCGGCTTTTTGGGAAAAATGCAAATGTCTTCCTGTATCCCTTGCATATTAGTGAAACATTTTCCACTTTAGTATCTTTATATCCGGTTCCAAGGGCTAAATTTCCTCCAAGAAAAATACTTCAGTAAATTAGCCAGGTTAGAGTCACTGTCTGAAAGAATTTATGAGTGTCCAGGATCTGTCTGCTTTCTGCACAGACCCAACAGGTTAAGTTAAACAGGAATGTGACAGGATAGATGTTAAGTTTTGATGAAGGTTTTAATATCTGCTGTTCTCCCATAGATGTGGTGTTTCTTTTGGTTTACCATTGTGGTAGGGAGAGGGAGTTCAGGTTTGCACTTGGTCTTTTCTATCACAGTGGCCCGTATTCCGTGGCCAAGGAGCCATTGTGGGAGCTCTGGTACTGGTTGAGTGTGTTCAGTCCAACAGTATACAGTATTCAAAAACTGCAGTGTAACCCTAAGTTGCTCCATGGATTTATTGAGCCCACTGTTAGGTGGGAGAGGCCAAGACTTCAGGAATCACTGGACCATGATAACCTTTACTTGACCATGCTATTTCAGGCCCCTAGGATTTAGTGAAACTCTGCATTTTCAGAAGTAAAAGCTAAGTATTGCTTTGAGGAAATCAAAGCAAATAGAATGTGTCTTTGTTAAGCGTTTGCTCCTAGCTCCAGGATTGCTCAGTATGCGCAAAGAGGAGCACCCCAGGGGCTGGTTAAGGGAGAGGAGGGGAAGGGATGGACTTCTTCGTGGGTGTTTTGCAGGAGGCAGTCCTGCAAAGGTTAGAGTTGTGTTTGGAAGGGGTCTGGAAGAGTGTCTCTGTTTTCATGCATCCTTAATGGTCTCAAATTTGGCTACTAATGAGGAACCGGAAATGACCCGTCATTGTATTGCAAGTTGTGCTTCACCTGTGAAACTCAACTCATGCTGATACCTAAACACATTTAACACCCCCAGAGTATGTGAAACATCATTTTGAAGTGTGAAATAGACTTGTGGAAAGGAGGTTGTAGGCGTTTCTTTTTCTTGTGAGAATAATTTTTGGCCTGAAGAAATTGCAGATTTAAATTTTTTTATTATTTAGGTAAAAATTTGAACATAGTGAATTTATCAGAAATACTTCATTTACATATACTGTATTAGTTTTGAGCATGTTACTTGCATGGGAACTTTTTTTTTTTTTTTGAGACAGGGTCTCACTCTGTAGTTTGGGCTGGCCTTGAACTCACTATGTAGCCCAGCCTGACCTTGAACTCACAGTGATCTTCCTGCCTCAGCCTTCCTAGTGCTGGGATTATAGTCCTGCACCACCATGTCCGGCACATGGGAACTACCTTTGAAGTAGTTTTTAGCTCCTAGTGTCTTATTTTACTAGTTGCAAATAAGTGTGAATACTTTATTGCAAATTTTCTTTTGCAATTGATGAAGTAGATTATCTGGTAGTGTACATGAAATTTGAATATAAATCTGTGTTTATGTATCTATGTAAAATACTTGAGAAACAGACCAAAACTGCAACCGAAGACATTCATTCATTGGTGGCCAGATTTCTGGTCCTTCTACCTTTGTCTGGTACTATTTTTATTTTTCCCTTCTCTTTCTTTGATTTGATTTGATGTACCTATTCTTGAGTCAAAATTAAAAAAGAATTTTTTTTCCAGAGTCACATCTAATCATTTATCTTATTTGAATCTAATATATGCACTGTTGTTACTAAATGTGTTAGTATTTTCTGAGACTTATGAGAGATATAGACAAAAAAGACATAAGACAAGTTTTCTAGTAGTGTCATGGCAGACAGTTTACAAAGACCTCAGCATCAATTAAGCCAGGTTTGAACCAGATCAGTTATGAACCATAAAGGCTACTTTGGAGAGGTGGCTGCTTCTTATGGAGTTCCAGTTAAAAAATGGCATTTTCATTCATCAGAAGTCTTTTTCTGGCTGATTTTTCTGAATGGAGAACTATATGGCAGGGAAAAACGACACAAAAATAATTACCCTGGATGATAATCAGCTTGTGTTAAGCAAGCTTGGGGCCTGAAGGAGGGGCTTGTATAAAACTGAATTGAATAAGTTTACAGCCTTCCTGACCTAACTAAAATTTGACTTTCTTTTGACCACCTAGTTCCTTGTTCTTCTTTGTCTGTTTGCACTGTATCATTTTGCTGGCTAGTTGGGTATATATTTTCTTCTTTTATCACTGTTTCTCCTCAGTTATTTCTCTTCCTTTTGTTTATTATTGTCTTTTACTTTCTCTTTATCCTTGGCTTTTCCAGTTCTTGACTTCTGAGTTCCACCTCAGCACAGATTGAGGCTTCTGGCACTTCGGAGCTGCTGTTTCCCCTGTAATTCCAACATCTTTAGGAATAATGTTAAGTAACATTTAACGAGTTCTTCTCATATGCCAGGCACTGTAGTGAAGCACTTTTATATGCATATTAAGTCATTTAATCTTCAGAATAACCCTATAAGGTAAGTACTGTTACTATCCCCATTTTGCAGATGAGAGTATTTACTCAAAGACACACAACTCAAACTCAGATCTGAGTTTTGAACTCACATCATCTGACTCCAGAGTCCATGTTCGTACCCACTACACCCATGCTTTTCAAACTTGGTTTCATCTGGTAACTTTGAAAAAGCTGATGCCTCAGACACATACCCAGCTAACTAAATCAGAACCTCTGGGGGAATGGGTCTCAAGCACCTATACTTTCTTTCTTTCTTTCTTTCTTTCTTTTTTTTTCATATGTTTGTGTGTTGGATTTATTTCACTTAACATTATGGCCTCAAGGTGCATCCATTTACAGTGCCTACAAATGCCTCAAGTTTGTTCTTCTTCATGGCACGGTACTACTCTATTTTGTATATATTACCACATTTTCTTTCTCTGTTCATCTGATGGGCATTTGGGCTGTTTCCAAGATTTAGCTATTACAAACTGTACTTCTGTAAACATGGGTGTGCATGTATTGCTGTGGTATGATGCTTTTAACTCTCTCAGGAAGATACCAAGAAGAGGAATAGCTGGGTCCAGTAGAAGCTTTGGATGTAGTTTTTTGAAGAATCTCCACACTGATTTCCTCAGTGGTTACACCAGTTTACATTCCCACCAACAGTGGAGAAGCGTTCCTTCTTCCCCACAGCCCCACCAGCATTCTTGATGATGGCCATTCTTTCTGGAGTGAGACAGAATCTTAGTGTTGTTTTAATTTGCATCTCTCGAATGACCAGTGCTTTTTAAATGTTTCCAAGTGATTCCACTGTGCGGTCGTGGTTAAGAACCATTGCTTTACATTTGCAGTATTTAGTATATAGGTTTTTAGCTACATGTGCTTATATAAACATAAATGAATTCAAATGAGGTAAATTAAAATTTTATTTCCCCAGTCATACTTGAACATTTCCAGTGCTCTATAGTCACACGTGTCCAGTGGCTGCTGATTTGGGCTGCTAGATACTGAGGATTTCCATCCCATTGAATAGTGCTGTTCTGCTCTGTGCTACCTCCTATTCCTCACACCACTGTCTTCTTGGGCCCCATGACCTTTATTGGTATTGTTTATAGTGCCTGACAGGGCTACACCTTGGGCCTTGTCATCACCTGGAGCTGTCAACTTTGTGCAGTCTTTTGACTCATCAGTCCTCTTTGGCCAGCACCTCCTATCCTATCTTCTCTCCAGCCCCTTCATGTAGCCACCCTCTCTGCCTGTCTGTTTTTCCACTATCAGCTTCCTCCGGGCTTTTTTGTCTTTTCCATTTAATTTTGAGTCCCATGGTGTGCTGGATGTCTCCAGCATCGTTTTTTTTCCTCTCTTTTCCTGCCACACCCACGGTGGACATCTTTCGTGCTGGGTATGAAGTCATTCATGTTCTCTGCTTCTGTCCCATTGCTGCTAGAGAACATCAACTGTCTGCTAACAGAATCAGCATAATTTTTCAGTCTTACTTAAAAGCTCAAATCTGCATGACAATCCTTTTATTTATGCACCTGCAGCTCTTTTTTCGTCATAGCAACTTTTTGCTTCCTGGTGTCCTGGTCTGCCTGCCCCTGCTCAGCCTCAGTGAATGACCTAGCAGGAATGTGCGTAAACTCACCTTTATTCATCCGCCCTTCCAGGGGAGAAGGCCCCCTCTCCTCCAAGGCTCACCTCTCCAGCTGGTTATCCAAGCCCTGTCTTCCTGAACTGGGACTTCACTCAAGTTTGTGTTATTCAGCTTTTTATTGCTCTGACCAAAATACTTGAGATAAACAAGTAAAAGATTTATTTTGGCTCATGCTTCTAGCAGTTTTAGTTGATGATCAGCTGGCTCCACTGCTTTAAGCCTGAGGTGAGGTAGAAGCATCTTGGCGGAAAGGCATGATGGAGGAAAGCTGCTCACCTCATGGCAGCCAGGAAGCAGAGAAAGGGAAGAGAGCATGAGAGGAAGGGGTCAGTTACAACATTACGTACACCTCAAAGGCACGCCCCTCTCCCAGCAACCCACTTCCTCCAGCTGGGCCCCACCTTCTAAGAGTCCATTCAGCTGTGAATTCACAGAGTCCTCACCATCCAATCACCCGTCTAAGGCCCATCTCTGAACTTTGTTGCTTTAGGGATCAAGCCATCAATACATGTGTCTTTGGGGGGACACTTCATATTTAAACCATACCAGCCTCCTAAAGACATGTTTTCTTGACTCTGCACCTCCACTAAAATGATGTCTTTATCTCCCTCTTTTCCTGCTTTGACAAACTTCTGCATTTTCAACTCACTTCTGTCTCCCACACCTGCCAGTTTATGTACTGAAACTATTCCTAACCTCTAATGACAGATGTATGCTGTGCAGTGACATTTAAAGTTGTTGCCACTTAATCCTTTCCTGAAAATGTCCTTTCCATTGGGGTCCGTGGCTCTGTGCCCCCTGAGTTCTCCTTTTTGCTCTTCAGTTATTTCCCAGAATCTTCTGCACACTGTCTGACCTCGATAGCCCTTGTAATAGCAAGTTGCACTTTGTGAGGATTTGGAACCTGATTTTGCCATGTCTCCTTCATTTAAATCTCCTTAGTATCAAGCCAAATGCTTGATGTGCCTATTATGCTTAGTAATATGATTGAATGTTGTGAGGCACTCGTGAAATTCTGTCTAGGAATAAATAGCTTGCTTGGGTGTGCCTTGAAATACATTTTTGATGTGCACACATGGGTTCTGAATGGACGGATGGAATCCCTAATAGAGGTTTGGAAGTTCACTGAGGTTTATTTTCTCTTTCCACAAAACATCTGAACATTTCGTGAGTGTTACTGTCACGTTACCCATCACGTGATGCCTTTGCAGATTTCTGTTGAACTTGCCCCTTCCCTTCTCCTCTCACTGACACCCCAGTTCTTCTGCGGAGTGATGCTTGGGACTTCCCAGCTGCTCCACATTTTGTGTGCAGCTGAGAAGCACTCACAATTAACATGTTTATAAATCACATTTATTTTTTTAACAGGATGGCTTTCCATAAAATAGATTTTGGCCACATTACTTGTCATCTGAAAATGATTATTTTGAAATTTATGAGGTCCGTGTCCTTAGAGATACAAAGAGAAATAAAATATGAAAACTATGACTGTTGAGTTTATAGGCTTCTAGGAGAAGGCCAGATATACTTTTTAATTCTAAAACAGGCATGATGTCATACATGGAGAAAGGCAGGAGGTTTCACAGACGGTTTTATGAGGGAGATAACTTGAGGAGGACCTTGAAAGATGCCTAAGGATTTCATTCAGCTGGCAGAGTTTAGAGTGAGGATGGGCAGTTCCGGTGGAGGCAGTGACATGGATAAAGGTCATGAAAAGTGTGTACATGTTGGCTTTCATTGAGTATTTGAATTTGATATTGGAAGATAAACGTGGGAGGGTGAATTGAATGATATACTGGAGAACCTCAGATGTTGATCTAGACAGTGCAGATGGTGTAAATAGTAGGGGAGCCTTTGAACATTTTTGTTAAAGGAAGGGTATGAGGATTAGATACTGGGAAGAAAGTGTCCAATCCAGCTTGGACAGTGAGCAGTAAGTTGGATGCCCTTCAGGGCTCAAGGCTGGGCACCTGGGGCTGATGGCTAGCTGAGAGAGTGGTGATCACCCAGGCTTCCCTTCAGAGTGCTGGGAGACACAAAACCCCTTTGCTGTAACCTACTCCATTTGAAACAGACTGTAGCCTTTGGCTGCTCAACTTTTTACATTTGAGCTTTTTTTCTAAGTTCCTGCTAGTTTGGTCTTCCTTTCACCACTCTGTTCCACAAGAATTCAGTTATGTTGTAAATGGATGCCTAAAGGCCAGGCATAGAGAGGAGGAAGCAGAGAAGTCAGTCACAAAATTAGTTAATAAAATCTGCATGGAGGTCCACAAGCCTGTTTGATACACACACAGCAGCCATTTGTTCTTAGGTGAGTCCTGAGAAGCTTGGAAGGTCTTGCTCGCAGGGTGTGGAATTGGTGGTGAGTGACAACATCTGATATTGAAATATGAGTACTTGCCTAAATTCTGCATTTTAATAAGCAGATACAAATTATCCACACTGGCTGGAGACTTGCCAGTGTGCTCTTCAGTCCTTCAGAGTTCACCTTATTCCTTTGGCATTTTCCTCATCCTCTTACCACCATTTCTTTTCATTCTTTAGGGCACATGTCAAATGGCAAAAATAGGCAAAGAACATCAGAGCATGATTACAAGCGCAGTTTTGACTTCATAGGTTTTTTTAGTGGATTGCACTTTGAAAATTGTGTGTGTGTGTGTGTGTGTGTGTGTATCCATCTGTTGGTTATTCCAGCCCATTTTGGAGGCTAGATGATACTACTTGCAGCTTTTAGAGGTTTGCTACTTACTGTTTCTTCCCAGAACTGTGTGTAGATCTTAGTACTGGTGGTTTTATCCATATTGTGGCTCAGGACATGGTCTACAGGCATGTAGATCCCAACTTTGGTTTGGGATTAAGGTCCAGTGTACAGATGACTATTTGGATTGTAACTGTCAAAATGCCAAATATAGAGCACCTACTGCAGATCCTCCTCTTTGATGTTCAGAAAGCTGTAGAGAGCATTGGAGATTTAAGAATCCTATAGATATTCCTCTTTCAAAGTCCTAGCAGAGGAGTTGCAGAGGGGATCTCTGTGCCTAAGACTCATGTTGGTATAATACGGAAATGATGATTTGCAAGTTTTCTTTTCCTAAAATCGTAGTTTTAGTTATGGTTATAAAATAATGTGAGAGCATTGTAAAGTATTGATAGGCTTGTACTTTTTTCTGTTCATGAACTCTTGGGGCTAACATTTTTCATAAGAACCAGAATGAATTACCTATTTTTACAGCTTGACTCTTTTGGCTTCTATTTATTAATCTCTAGGCATTTTAAAATTCTTTCTCTTTTGGTTTATTTTGGTAGGTAAGAGTATACAATTTATATAACTTTAAAGGATCTTTCTACCAGACGTGTTTGATGAAAATGACAAATGTCTATATCTGAATTGACATGGCATCCCAAAACACTGGCAATCTAGGAAAAAGAAGCAAAAGTAATTGTAGAGTGACAAGCAGTCTTCTTTCTAGTATTTCTGGCAATCTAAGATTACTAGATTAATGTATTGCTCTTCATTGTCCTTATCCATGAAATCAATGAACTCTCTACCATTTTAGCTCCATACATTTTAAAAAATAAAAATACCTAAGTTACAAAATACATGTGTTGTTATACTGGAAAATTTGGGAGATGAACAGAAGTGTAACAATAAAATAAAAACTATCTCAGGTTGCCTGAGGGGTGTGTGTGTGTGTGGGTTTGTGTGTGTGTGTGCGTGTGCACGCGTGCACACCCGTGCACATGTACATAACCATGTTGTCCTTCAGGATTTGCTAAGGATTGTTCTAGTGCCAGCCCTCTATCCTCACAATCTGTAAATGCTCAAGTCCCTTATACAAAATGATGCAGTATTTGCATATAACCTATGTACTAGGTTTCTTATAATACACTGTAAAATACTATGTAAGTAGTTGTTATCCTGCTTCAGGAATAATGAGAAGAAAAAAATACGTATGTATTTACTATAGACTTAGGCTTTTTCCCTTGAATATTTATGATCTGAAGTTGGATGTGGATGGATGTGGAACCCCCAGCTATGGAGGGCCACTTTGTGTGTGTATGTGTGTATGTGTGTAGGTACTGGAATGATGGGAATGTTCTTTTTTTTGGTTAGGCTGTGGGTTATGTGAAAATAGTTGTTTTTGAAAACTTACCAAAGTATATTCATAAGAGTTATACATTTTATTCTATAAAAATTCTGTTGCAACACAGTAACAACAATAAAATTAAAATCAGTTTACAATCACAGCACCCAGGACCAACCATGGTTACCATTTTGTATGTATCCATTTTTTAAAAATACTTTCTTTTAAAAAAATTGAGGTCTTATTATATGAAGAACATCACAGCCTATTTGAACATAAAGGCAGCCAGATTCCAACAGTCAGAGAGACAAAGGCAAAGAGACTAGTTCTGGGAAGGGCCCCAGGTCATCTGATTAACATAAAGAACACAAACTCCCCCTTTTGATTCTTACATCTTTGCATTACCTGGCCCTAAGCCACCTACCCATAATTTCAAAGAAAAGTCACATAGCTATGAGAAATCCAGGCAGACACAACTGATAAGCCAAGGAGCCAACCAAATTCCAAAGGGCCAACCCAAGGCGAAAACCTCAATAAAAGGGGCTACAACGAAATGCTCCCTACTCGTGGAGTAGCTGTCTATCATCTCCTTTCCCCATTTTCCCCCACTTTAAAATAAATTGTCCTCTAAATAAATTGTCTTCTCTTAATTTAAAAAAAAATTAATGTGTTGTGAGCACTTTTGAATATCATTAAATATACTTTGAAATATAGTGTTTAATAGCCACTGTATTATCCAAACGTATCTTAATTTGATATAACCAATTCCCTATTGTCTGATGTTTAGGTTTTTAAAATTCTTCACTTTTGAGAATAAGGTTAAAAACTTAATTGCACAAAACTTTTTGGTTAGCTCTGAATTTTTTGTATGTGTCATTTATTCTAATTTGGTCCAATTCAGTCAAATTCAAGAGGGGACTTGTGGGGACCACTTGACATGCTGTGAACCATTCTTCCTTAAAGAGCCTGTTGTCAGGTTGACCAGATATAGTGGAATTGAAATGAAAATAGGAATACAGAGTCATTATAGTATGTGACTAAGGGGATTATTGGACAATGTGGTAAATGTTTAAATTAAAAGATCTATTACAGTAGAAGACACATTGCCACTATCCCCCTCAGGATTGCCTGCCCCCATCCTTCTCACCACTTTCTGAAGCCCATTTTTGTGAGTGTCTTTATGTGGTATGATCAAAAATACAGTGAATGCTGCTGTCTAGTGCCATCCAACAGAAAAAGAGGCTCGTAAAAACCTTACAGTGTGTCATTTTCCACATCATTCACTGGTATGGCACCATGTGACTTTTTGCTGCTCCTCAAAGTCAGGACAGCAAGGCAGCCACAATAGCGCAACTAAAGACATGAAAAAGGACTTCCAGAGCTGCTTTGAAAGTGGCAAGAATGATGGGATGAGGGGAGTATTTTGAGGGGACTTAATAGTGATATGTCTTTTCCAGTAATAAACTTTTGAATTTAAATGCACAATGTATTTCTTGGTTGCACCTTGTATTTTATGTAAATTTTGGAACTCTAAGTTTTGGCAAAATAAGATTATAGTGGTATAAGTGAAGAAATGTCCTCGTAGTTACCATTGAGATTTATTATGTGGCAGGCACTATGTTAATGTATTTATGGTTCCCATTTCACAGTGATTCTGTGGCTCACGTAACATTTTAAAAAAGTCAGACACTGTAGAAGTAGACTATCAGGATTTCACCAGAGAAGCAGAACCAATAGGAGATACATAGTAAGAGATTTATTGCAAACATAGTAAGAGATTTATTGCATGGACTTGGCTTATGTGGGTATGGAGACTGGCTAGGCAGGACCGAAATCCTGCAGGGTAGATGGTCAGGAGGGGCAGACTGGGACTTTTAGACTTGACCAGGCTGTTGTCCGCAGGCAGAATTTCTTTTCCAGGAATCCTCAGTTCTGATCTCTAGATCTTGCAATAGATTGTGTCAACTCCACCCAGATAATCTAGGTAAGATAAGCCCTCTCATTCTTAGTAAACTGCTTGTACACCACATCTATGAATACCTTTACAGAAATCCCTACCTTAGTGTTTGATGGAGTAACTGGGTAATATTGCCTAGTCGAGGAGACTTGGAACTGACCACCAGACAGAATAGCTCCATGAACCGCCTGCAACAACTATAAACCAGTCTTGCCTCATCCATACTTCCATTAGCTCTTCTTCTTTCTGTTTTATTCTGAAGCACATTCCAGTCATTACGTCTTTTCATCCATATGTTTCAATAACTATTATCTGTAGTGTAGTTGTCCAACAGAATTTTCTGTGATAGCAGCAATGTTCTAGATCTGTAACCACTAGCCACATATAGTTGTTGAGCATTTGGAATGTGACTAGTGAGACCGAAGGACTAAATTTTTACTTTTACTTAATATTTGGTTAATTTAAATAGCCACAGGTGGCTATAGTGCTGGAGAATACAGCTTTAGAAGATAAGTGCTCTTCTTAAAGAGATCTCCACAGTTATGTAGTCAGAAGTTTACTAGTAATTCCTTACTCTTATCAAGTATTCTGTCAGTATTAACACTTTCAGTTGTTTCATAAGTGTAATAAATTGTGTATTTTTAATAATTTGAGTGAATTGGGATTTAAATAACCTGACATTGTATTTAGTTGATATATCTGTTTTATTTATTTATTTGGGTGCTGGGGGTCAAACTCAGGGCCTTGTGCTTGTTAGGCAAGTGCTCTACCACTGAGCTAAGTCCTCAGCCCCAGTATGTTTGTTCTAAATAGCAATAGCAGGGGTAGCATGGGGTTGTGGATTTAGCTCAAGTGGTAGAGTGCTTGCCTGGCAAGCACAAGGCCCTGAGTTCAATCCCCAGCACCATAAAACAAAACTAAACTAAATAGCGATATGCTCTTTATTGAAAAAATGGGTTATTTGTTGATGGCTTTTGGTGATTTCCTCACTTTAGTGAGGTGAGTTCAAACTCAGGTCTGACCCCAGAAGCGAGTTCTTGAACTTTCCTGACATGGTGATAGTGGTGGTGACGATGACCGTGATGATGGTGGAGGTGGTGAGACTGACAGTGATGATGGTGGCGATGATGATGGTGACAAGGATGGCGGCGGTGATGGTGGTGATGGCAATGGCCGTGGCAACCTGGCTAAACTCGGATACTTGCTGCATGCCAGGGACTCTGTAAGTACCTGAGGGTGTCGACTGTGCCTTCTCCACTGTGGTCCTGTCTTGTGCATGTTACTGTTCCCATCTTACAGGTTGTTTAAATGATTTCCTCAATGTCACACAGCTAGTAAGTATTTAGAAGTATTAGCCAGGCAGTCCAGGTGCAGACTCAGAATTTATTTTCTTTTATTTTTTAAAATAGCTAGGTAATGGCTTTTTGTGAAATAAAAACTCAAAACATACCACTGTGGTTAAAGGCCATCATCAGCATCAACCCAGTGAGGCAGCCAGTTGGTTGCAGCAGCTGATAACAACCCTGGTGGATGTTATTGCCCAGAGACTGAACTCTCGGCCACTATGCCATGTGTGCCTGTATTCTCTTTCCTCCTGAGCATATGGGATGACAAATTTCATTTTAGTTGCCTCTTAGGAACTGGGACATGTTTGAAAACATGAAGCTAAATTTGACCAAGTGTTTTTCTGGGGGTATCGGCAGAGTGGGATCAATTACACTAATGTTTCCAAGCACTTGAGAGCCCTTCATGTAAAAGACTGTTACGGAAAGTGTCTACTTGTCTGTAAAGTCAACTGCCTGCTATTCCCAGATTCTTATTTGTGCTTTGTATGTCACTTGCTTTCAAATGGAATTTATTCCCACAGGCCACGTTCTGAATATGACACTTTTATTTAAAGTCACATCTGCATTGTAGAAATCCTCTAAGAAACCCATTTAGAAACTAATCTTTCCGAAGTACTTTGTGCAGTTTCTAGATTATTTTTCACTGCTGGGTTATGAGAGCCTTGTGCATGCTGACAAGACTGACTGCTGGAATGTGCTCTTGGGAGCGATGGCCTGGAAAGTGTAGCAACTTACTTCAAGGCCCGAGTTACTGTGCATGGCAGTTTTCCTTTGTATGCTGATCTGCTAATGGGAAGCATGAGAGCTCATCTGGTTGAGTCTTGGTGGCTGTTGTCCCTGAAGGACACCCCTTTTGAATCTTGCGTCCTCACTGCCTGTACCTGCGTGACTGTCTCTACTGTCTGCTGTTTCAGCTCAGCACACCAAAGAAGGGAGACATCTCCGGCGCCCCTTTGTTTCACATGCTTTGCATGAGACTGGAAACTAACACTGCACATGGGGAAATTGGCCTGGCTAATAAAAGGGCCTGGAAAATGAGTCCTGTGCTATTAACTCCGTGAAACGTACCACCTGTCTGCCCACTCGTCGGGACTGCCTGTCTCTTAAACCCACCACACCGGATCGTGCTGAGCACACCTGTTATGAGTACATAACAGTGAATGCTTTTGAAAGGTTATTGGGAGACACCAATGATAAAATAAGGTGTATTTCATATTTCTGCAGTTCAATAGGTAATGTTTCTCTTTGTTATTCAGTTATTTGTCTCAAGTTGATCATTTGTAAATAAAATTCATATCTTGAAACAAAATTGGCAGAAACACATGTATAATTACTTCAGAACTAGTAAAAGTAAAAATAAAACCGTAACGGGGCTAGAGATTTAGCTCAGTGGTTAGAGTGCTTGCCTTGCAAGCCCAAGGCCCTGAGTTCGATCCCCGGCACCAAAAAAAAAAAAAAAAAAACAAACAAAAAAAACAACTGTAACATACATTAATTTGAAAATTGACGTTACATTCTACAGAGCAGGGATCCATTTTCATTACTATTTAACATTTGATAACCAGAAAATCTTCTTTTTTGAAGGAAACCAGCCAAGTGAGACTGCCTGCTCTTCTCAAACTGGTGACCAGAGAGGGAGGTGGGGAGCCAGGTGAGAGGTGTCTGGAAAGCCGCAGAGGGTTCATGGCAACTGCTCCAGTGGTGGTTCCCAGAGCTTGGCCCCTGGACTGCAGCCTCAGGAGCTTGTTAAACATGCATTCTTGGGCCCCAGCCCAGACCACCCGAGTCAAAAACTCCAGGGCTGGGCCAGAAATCGGTTTTAAGGAAGACATCAGTTGATCCTGATGCACCTAATGTCTGAGAACCACTGTGCTACAGAGAGGTCAGGCAGATAAGGGCCAGAAATCCCCACTGGCAGCTCTTTGTTTCCGCCTGTTTCTCCCTCATCCTGCGTAGTCCATCTTGCGGCTGTCCCCACACTTTGCTGGTGGTGTGCCACCTTCCTTTGCTCCTGCTGCTGTGAGCATTGGCTGTGGGAAGAGCAGTGGGCCCTAATCGGGAGTGCTAGATTCTGTCCAGCCTCCTCCTCTTAAGCTGCTGGGCGAGGTGACATGAGGGGCTGGCCAGGCTGAGCCCTGCTTTATCATAGGTGAACTCAGAGAGTGAGTCTTGCTGCTCATTAAAGGTCTCTTCCATCAGGTCTAATGCTATTCTATTTCCTTAAATATTCATGAATTCAAAATTTATAAATTTTCATAAACATTTATTACTCTGTTGTCAGCCATTCAGATTTATGCATGTTCTCTGCGATTAGCAAAACTTGAATCCCAAACGTATGTTTTTGTCCCATAACAATGAAGCCGGTTTATTTACAGAGGGCAGTATTGTCTGCACTGAGTGACCTTGTCAAGGAGAGGAACACTTTAATTTTAAACCCCTCACTGGCCCCCGCAGCCAGCCTGATGCACAACTTGTGTCTTTGGTTTGAGGATTAGAATCTCACCTGTTGACCAAGGAACACATCTACATTTGACATGCTCTCGCTGGACAATTCTTCCTCTCTCCCCTGGCTTCTGAACTCAGTCACCAGGCCTGCTGATTTGTCCCACAGCGTCTCACATCTATTTTCCCCTTCTGTCTCCCCTGTCCTTGTTACTTTCTTTCATATATCCAATGTCTTTTGAGTGCCATCTAAATGCACTGAAATGGTCTGGAGGTGGAGTGTGAGCAGGGGAGGGAGGTGGAGCTGTCATTCTGGCGGAGTTGACAAACCTTCCCGGTAAAGATGAGGTCATAAATATTTTAGGTTTTGTGGGCCACGAGGGCTCTGTCGCAACTCTCCCATTCTGCCTCTGAGAATGTATAAGACAGTGTTACCTGTGTTCCGGTAAAAGCTTGGCCCTGCCCTGTGGTTTCCCAACCCTGTTCTAGAGGGTGAGGCAGGCTGCACACAGGTGCCCAGTCAGAGTGTGCATGTCTGTCAAGTCATGAAGAAATGAAGCAGTGTGAAGGAGATGAGTAAGGCTGGGGCTGTTTTCTTTGGTTTGTCAACTGATAGAGGAAGCCTCCTTGACCTGAAGAAAGCTGGGAAGCAAGCCATGGGTCACATGGTTCCTCGAAGAGCCTTCCTGGGTAGGTAACACGGGTGTTGTGACCTGGCATGCCCTCACAGGGCTGCTTCAGGAATCGTGAGACTGGCTGGAGGGAGCTGGCAGGCAGGCAGTCTGAGGCAGTGCTGAGAGAACTGGTAGGAGTTCACAGGCCGACAGGAGGGAGCCACTTGTGTGAAGGTAGGGCAGAGCGGAGAGGTGGAGTCTGGGGAAGGAAGCAGTTTGGTTTAACTGGAGAATGGGCGAGAAGCGATCCTCAGAAGTATGGGGACCTGAAGTCTGCTGGCCTTGACCGTTGCGCCAAGGAGTTCTGACTGTATTCATTGGCAGATTTTTTTAGGGCAAAGAATGCTGCCTGCATGTGTTTTAGGAAAGGTAACAGATGGCATGTGCGGGGCACAGGCATGTGGCTGGGAGGGAAAGGGAGGCTGGACTCAGGAGCGACCTCCCACTCAACCAGGTGGAGTCCTCTTGTCTTGTCACATGCCCGTGCCTTCCTGCAGGTAGTTAGTTCCTCCTTCTGCAAGGAGTGGCCTAGAGCAGTGGTGGCAAACCTATGGCACATGTGCCACAGCGGGCTGTTTGTATCATCAACAGTTCTAAAGGGTTCACCATCACTGACCTGGAGGCCTCTTTCTCAGAGGAGCCTGCCCCATCACTCCAATTAGGAGAGTTCACTTTCTCCTCCCACTTTTCATAGCTCCTTGTTCCTAACACTTCTCTTCCCATATGAGTCAGCCGGGGCCATTTGTTTACATGTCCTTACCACTTTCTACGCATTGTAACACTCTTGATGATAAGGGATGTGTGCATCTCACTTCCAGATTAGCTGCATTGTCTGGGTTCTTCATGGCCCTGTGACATAAATACACACAGGTGGTACTTATTGTCTTTTTATCAAGGTATGGGAAGAGTCTCCAAAAACCTAACCTTTTAATGAAATGATTTTTTTAGGGAGATCAGAAATTGATCAAGGCATGATCTTGAAAATCTTGAAAGGCACATAATTGAAACCTCTAAAACACTGCCTACTCATTTCTCCAATAGTAAATTTTTTTCTAACTTTCTGACCTATGCTAATGGGAGGTAGTGGTCTCGGTACCTCTGTGGCTTAGCCACCAAGCCTTTGGGCATTGTGGCCATTTCCTTTCCGTACTTTTGCCTCCCTCACCCTGCCTAGCTTTCTAATCTTGTGTTGGATCAATTTGGTGGTAAGCCCAGTCACATGGCTTCTGGGGAACTTACTTGGAAGTGCTACCCTACCAGTGGAAGTCTTTGGTGAACATCTTTAATGGCCATCTTAGTCATATGTATGGGAGAAAGAGCATAAGAAGTCAGTCCCTGGTCTTGGAAAACTATGAAGGAGAATGCTGTAGGCCTTGCATCTCATACCCTACAATTCAGTCTACCCACCAAATAACATGGAGAGAAACCAACAAAGACAGAGGAGAATGCCTCACTACACCTGATCCCGGCAGCCCACCTTGAAGCTTTGTGATATACATTTTCCATGCCAACAGTCTGTATAGTTCCACTGCCCTAGGTAACTGACATCCATGCCCGTCAGTTTGTGTTTTGCTTACTTAATTTCTTAGTATATTATTATTGTTGAAGAAAGGAACTCTTATTTTTATTGGGATTATTCAGGGATTTCTATTACTCTACTCACTTCCATTTTTGGTCTTAAAATTAAAATTTATGGTGTTTGGATTGGCCATGTTTTGTTGAACTACTAATGTTTGTTTCCTTTCTGATCCTCCTTTGTGTCTTTGCACATGTTTTGCTTTACCTGGAAGGCCCTTCCCTTTTCTTCCCACTAATCCAAACCGTGCTCATTTATTGAAGACTCATTTCCTCCAGGAAGCCTTTCCTTTTGTAGTATAGGCAATCTTGGAAGACAAGATTAAAATATAAGGGTGGTACCTGACAGATAAACCAAAGGCTAGGGGCTGGCATTGTTTCTAGACAGGGAATAGCAGGTGCACAGGATTTGTGGGTGCAGCCAGAGGAGAGAAACACTAGCTGTGAGTCAGGACTGGAGTGTGAAGGGAGGGCTTAGAGATTGAGGTCTGGCGTTTGGTTTTGTCTTATTATATTGGGATTCCATTGAAGAATTTTAAGCAAGAAGGAGTTAAGTTTGCATCTTAAAAATACTCTGGCTGCTGTGTGGAGACAGGAGCAGAAGTGTATGTGGGGACAGCAGCAGGAAGCAGCTTTGGTTATCCGGGTGGCTTAGATAAGGCGATAGTAGTGGAGACTAAGAGTTGTGGACAGACTTTGTGCCCATAGATCTTGTCACAGTAATCAAAATGCATGTAATAGGCTAAGACGAACCATCTGGAAAGGTTCGTGAGCCTGAGTTAATTGGAGTTGAAAATCTGGAAGTACTCATACCTGTGGGAGTGCTTCTTATATTCTTTGTTTCCTTTGATTGTACAGATAGCAGAAAAAGGAAGTAGTAAGTGATAGTTTCTGCTCATAAATATACACTAGTTTTACTTTTTTTCCGCTGTTAAAATAATGTGGGTTAATTCTTCCTCTTATAAGGCATAAAAAGTTTCTGACTGTTCATGAAGGAGCATCCTTAACACTGCGTCCCTCAATGAGTTTGGGGCTCGAGTAGCTTCAGACCCTGTTTCGGGAGCCCCGGTTCTGTGTGTTTGGAAATGTCTCCCCTGCCCTCCTGTACTCTCTGCAGTGTCTTGGCCAGGCACTGAGGGAGGGTCCTGCATCCAGGCACCTTCACACCCAAACAGTGTGGAGCTTCATATCTCCTTTACTCTCCTTGACGGGAGTTATTGTGGGCTACATTAATGTCATGGAAATAAAAATGATTTTGGGGTTGAGATTTTACCCCAGTCTAGGCCAGTATTTGCTGAAACATTTCCTAAGGTTGTTTTCTCTGCTTAGGTCTGATGTTTCACTTTGCCCAATAGGAGGATGTCTGCCAAACACCCAGCCCTCTTATCTCATTTGTTGTTGTTTTGCTTTTTGTGTTTTTGAGGCAGGACTTCCCTATGAAGTAAGTACAGGCTGGCCTTGAATTTAACCATCCTACTGCCTCTGCCTTGCAAGTGCTAGGATTACAGGCAGGTGCTGCCACACCCAGCTTTTACCTCATTTTCTTAACTCAGTGGTCACAGCCCCCTAGGTGACCTGCAGTGGGTGCTGCGCAAGCAATTTCTCTACGTTCACAGGGGGAAACTGATGGTAACAACACAGGCTGTGAACACAGAGTAATTCGATGTGATATTCTTGGCTAATCAGAGGCTTGGCAGACAGCTGGGTTGCCAGAGAAGCGTTTATGCAGAAAGAAAACTGGTGACATGTGTATTGAAAAAGTGGTATCAGATCTGCTGTCAGTATGTAGTGGAGGGGGGTGGGATCAAGACTCCTACAAGAGAGAGTGGGGAGAGAAAGAGGACCAGAGGAAAGTTGAGCGATTTTGGGGAGACATATTCTCGCCTCCTGGCCAAACCATCCCTTTCTGAGAATAGAGGCAGCAAACACAACATCTTGGATTGTCTCTACTTTGTCTGTCAGTGTGTTTGTTTAATATTCATCCATACCCCATCTCCTGGGGCTTGGTGTCACAACCATTATCCTTCCATTGTGGGCTGGCTGCGGCTTCCTGTGGAGACCAGCAGTGTATCTCCTTAATTGGCTGGCAGGGTCAGCACACATTGACATGCACATCCCTCCTGTTTTCCCTTCCCCCTTCTTGACATCTCTCTCTCCTTTTCCCCACAAGCTCCCAAATATGTTTCTTGGTGGTGGTGGGGTGCTCCTGAAGAACCAGGAGGGATTAGGAGTCGTGCTGGGAAGTGAAACCCGTGCAGGATGCAGCTTCCTCACTGGAGGCTCCTTCTCAAGCAGAGAGGCACCTTTATCTATCTTAACTGATGAAGAGAAAAAATAGTTGTTGGGGAGCTACTGGTTGGCAGAGGGGCTATTATGATTTCAGGACTCTTAGCATTTACAGTATTCTTAGCATTTACACTGGGGCCTCTGTAGTATCTTAAAAAACATGAGTTATGCTTAAAAATCAATACCCGCCATTTCTCTGTTCTCCCTTCGCCACATGCTGTGTGTGATCCAAGTCTCTGAAGACCCCTTCTCTAAATCTGGGTGCTGATCTCTCGGTGGGAGGTTGTGTTGCTTTCAGAATAGTCGGGAAAGGAAGCCTTTTACCATTTACAAATAGCCACAAAGTATATAAGCAACACTTCAAAAATAATAATGTGCCTTTTGGAGAATACAGTAGATTTTTTTAAAAGAAGTCATAGTTCCTATCGTATCTGTGCATATTTTCCCTTGTTAGTTTAAATTATATTATTGGTGTGCTTCTGTTATTCAGAAAATAATCAGTAGGGTGTATAATATAACTTGCCAGTTAAATATAAAGCTTAGGAAGGAAAGAATACAGATAGGAAGTGAGAAAAAAATCAGGGATGGAAAAAGAAGTATGTCTAGGGGGGAGTGGAGAGACTGCAGAGAGGGTGAGGGCCATACATCTTGTCCTGCCTTTCATTCCTTTATCTGGTACTGGGGATTGAACCTAAAGCCTTCAGGATGAACTATGTCACCAGTCCTCTTTTAAATTTTTTTTTAATATTTCGTTTTGTATTTGGAGCCAGCATTTCACTAAGTTGCTAAGTTGACCAGACTGGATTTGAACTCATGATCCTCCTGCCTCAGCCTCCCAGAATGTGGGGGTTATAGGCGTGTGCCACTGTACCTGGCTATATCTTTCTTCCTAGAGTTTTATTACGGTCTTTCACAAAAGAATAACTGACAGTTTCTTCTTTCTTTCTTTCTTTTTTTTTTTTTTTTTTTTTTGAGAGACAGGGTTTCACTGTGTAGTTCAGGCTGGCCTCAAACTCACAATGTAGCCTGGGCTAATCTTGAACTCTTAGGAGAGATCCTCCTGCCTCAGCTTCTCACGTGCTGGAATTACAGGCATGTGCCACCACACCCGGCACAAGCAGCTGTTCTGTGGCAGATCTTTTTGCAGTCTGCAGTGCCAGTAACAGTGACATGGGCAGTGACAAAGACAAAGGAGACAGGGTTCTGGGTGGTCCCCAGGCTAGACAGTCACGTCAAACGGTGGAAATAGTATTGCTTCACCTAAGCAAGAATGGTCAGAAAAAGGAGAAGGAATAGAACATGGAAAGGTGACAAGATAGTTTGGAATAAAGAACCAAGCACAAAAAGACTGTTTTAAGATTCCTCCCACTGTTCTTGGGATTCCAGAGTCCTGACACAGAGGCCGGCTTTGCAGTAGTGTTGGAACTGTGTCTTTGGGGCAGGGTGCCTTTGCTTTCCGTGTTGGTCCCTTTCCCAGAGCCCTTGCACTCTAGTTTCTGTTCCTGATTCCCTGGTATGAGGGGTGTGGCCTGTGGCAGTCCTTTTCCTAGTAAGAGTGGTCTTGCATTCCAGCCCCTGGCTGCCCTTGGCAGTCACCTGGACAGAGCAGCTTGGGGGGAGAGAGGAGGGCTTAAAAACATGGCACAGGCAGTTCCCACAGGCTGTGGAGTGTGCACTCTGTGGAGGCCACGGATGGCTTATCCTCCTTCGAGTGGGCAGTTCTTCACTCCTGCTGCCCACATTGTTTGGGGGACTGGTGGTCACTTCCTCATGGGGCCGAGATCCCTTGTGCCCCACCCCCATGCTGTGTTGTGAGGTCTGTCATTCTGTTGATGACGTGCCAGTGTGGGAGCTTGCTCTCTGCAGCAACAGTACTTGGATAGCCCCAGTCGGTGGTCCTGGGCTAGTCCTCACTGCTTTGGCCTGGGACATCTAGTATTTCTGTGGTTCTGATATAGGGGAAAAAATATAACTCCCAACCTGCTAGATGTCTGTTACGCTGAGTTCGTGTTCCCCGAAGTCGAAGAATGAATTCTAAGGAACAAAGGAGGTTAAGAGTAGGAATTTTATTGAGAGAGAGAGAGAGAGAGCTCCTGAGAGACAGGAGGGGACCCGAGTGGGTTGCCAACGAGCCCACCCTTCAGGGGAAGTTTTATAGAGCAAAATTGTGAGACGGGTACAATGTGTGTCAAAATGATGATTAACCAATAATAGTACAAGTATAGTCATTTAGGTAATAGTGATCCAATGGGGAAGAAAGTCACGTAGTAAATTGTCAAGGAGAGAACAAGGACATTCCAGGGTGAGCTGAATCTGGAGATCTTGGTCGCCCACCTGGGTAACGTAGACTTTCAGATGTAATCGCCAGTCCATTGTTTATCCCTCAGCCAGGGGTGTGGCTCTGGTCTTTCTATCCTTATTTTGAGACCTGACCTTCAATGGATGCGCCTTCAGCCATAGTCGTCCTGTGTATTGACTCCATTGAGGGCCCAGCCCTATCTGACTGCCTGTAATATTTCTATCTTACTTTGCTGTCTATAATAATACCTTCTGCCGAGGAGAGGGCACGGGTGCTGAAAGTGTTTCCCTCATGGTGGGATGGGTCTACTCACATCCATCCACACTCCTTTTTCTGGAAAGAATGACCAGCTTTCATTTGCAGGACGGTCCCTGGAATGAGGGGTATATTACAAAGCCACTGAACAGATAAAATCAGAAAGGAGTACGGTGCACTCATGCAGAGAAATGAGCAATGAACCAGAAGGCAGGAAATGTGGGATCTCAGCATCTTCATTGTTTAAAGTGGGGCCTTCTTAGATGCTCCCTTGGATTACAGATGGGGATTTCGGGCTGCACAGAATAGTGCCAGTTCCATTTTCCCCAGCCAGTTAACAGTAGAGCCAGGACTAAGGAAGGATGGTTTGTCATAAAGGAATTAGCAGTCAGGGCTGGCAGCGTATTTTTTTTTTTTTAATCAAGAAAAATTTACTATACTTCTGTTCAATAAAATGTATGAACAATTTGTTACATAATTTAAAAGTATCTAGCCACACTAAAGTTTCAAAAAGGAAATTAACCCAGTAGGTCTGAAATATTATTTCAGGATGTCATCAGTGTGAATATTCTATTTTTTATAAGATCCAGTATGTACTTTATATTTATTGTACATCTTAATGTGGACAGGCCAAGAACTGTACAACCACACGTGGCTGCACAGCCCTTAGCGGTTGGGCTGGGTGTGCACAGGTATCATCCTAAAAACAACTCAGTCCATCGTTTGCTGGCACTGAGGCAGACGCAGCGTGCTAGAAGGACACGGCAGAGGAAAGCTGTTACCACATGGCAGCCAGGAAACAGAAGGGAGGAGCCAGGGTCAAGATCACACCCTTCCAGGTCACACACACCCCTGTGACCCGTTTCTTGTGACCCGACTGCACCTCTTAACAGCATGATCAGCTCTGAATCCATCAGAGATGGGTACAGTGTCCCCATGATCCTGTTACCTTGCAAAGCCCCCACCTATAAAAACATGACCCATAATAGTGGTTTTAGTTGTTTGACCAATTCCTAAAAG
The DNA here is from genome assembly GCA_004026905.1 of Hystrix cristata. Taxonomy (NCBI): domain Eukaryota; kingdom Metazoa; phylum Chordata; class Mammalia; order Rodentia; family Hystricidae; genus Hystrix; species Hystrix cristata. The sequence goes on along the minus strand of PVJO010000383.1, from coordinate 151,485 downwards.
TAGAAAGAAAAAAAAAATCACCCCAAAACGGAATAAAGGAAGTGGGAATGAAAGTAAAGGAGGATGACTGAGTTCAGAAGAGTAGTCTGACCTTTTGCCCTATGAACTGCCACATATCGTACCTTTTTCGGAGGAATGAAGTAAGGGAATGACTTTCTTTAGAACAGGACCCTGTTCTTTGCGATAGGACCCTGTCTTCAGAGGCATGAGGAGTTGAGAGAGCTTGCAAAGACAAAAACCCATGTGTAAAACTTGAGTAGTCTCTGCTTTTTATACCTTTTCAGAAATTTGAAGTGTTCCGATTTATAGCATGGGCCTTAATTCCATGTGGAGTTTATTGCCGCCTGGGTGCAGGGTTGGGTGTGCCTTCAAGGTGGGTTGGAAGGCACTGTCCAGAGGCCTGGGCCCTTGGGGATGTTACTTTTCATAGAGGGAGGCAGTTAGTGGAGATTGCCAAACCGTTAAGTCTGCAGCTTTCTTACTTATTCTTGGAATGCTAGGGCTAAAATGGACCTTTGTTTAGTTCAGTTATCTCATTTCACAAATGAAGAAACTGAGATCCTGAAGGGTTAAGCAATCGCCTGACTGTACAGTGAGTCAGGTGTAGAGATGGGTGAAATCTAGGTCACCTACTCACCCTTCAGCTGCCTCTGGGAGTGTGGTCTGTGCTGTTCACCTGCTTGAAAGGACCTTCCTGCCACCTTCTCGTTTCCTGTCTTTCCTTTTTAAAAGATGTTTCTGAGATTATAAAACATGGTATTGTAAAGAGTTAAAAAACACAGAGGTGCATAAAGAAAAGGTTGCTAATTCCATCACCCATTTGAAACACTGCTTTCGTGACTAAAATATATTTTGGGTATCGATACCAAATACCTTGAGCTTAACAACACATATTTATCCAACTCTTTAGTTTCAAATTTCTCATAGTTTAGATGACTATATTTTACACAGTAATTCTTCTATTGATAGCCATCCAAGTTGAAGGGTTTTATTTTTGCCACTAATAAATCATGCTGAGACAGATTAGGGCGTGGCAAAGCTGGCTGGGGAAGTGTGTGATCTGTTAATTACAGAATCCCAAGACACATGCACAGAACAGTTCCCAAAGTCCTGCGTGTGGACTTCTTGCAAGAACTTGAGTGGGTTTTCGATAGGATGGACTAGACCTGATACCAGCCTGAGGAGTGGGCGATACAGAAAAGACCATCCACAATGAGCTTATGCCACTGTATTCTCTCTTACGTGGTGGCCTTCCTCCACTGTGTAGGTCATGCTTCTTTTCCTACTTGTACTTAGGCCAAACTCACTCTATAGAGCCTGTTTAAAGAAACAGGCTCTTACCTTTAATAAAACTTTGTTACTGTTGGATCTTGCTTTGACCAATTCTTTTCTCAGGACAGAAAGAACCTAGAAACCACCTACAGAAGGAGTCTCCAGCACCTCCAAATCTGGTAATAATGCTGTGCCAGATATTCTTGGGTCTTTAGTACTCTTATTTTTATATAATAGAGCCCCCCAAAATGAGACAGCTAGTTAAGAGTATATATGATAGATGCCTTCTGATAAATTTTCAAAAAGGTTGTTGTAGCTCCCCACCACCCATTTTTCATCATAAATACATATTTATTTTTATTCTTTCCATCTATTTTATTAATTGTTTATTACACTTTTTTCTTTTCCCTTCCATTCTTTTGCCCCATGAACAAATTTCTCTTGAGTTCTCTATCTACCTCCTCACCAACCTGCCATTTCTTTGCTTTTCCTTCCTATGGTTATTTGTAACTTTCCCACTAGGTACTTTGTGAACAGCTATCATTAAAAATTTTGCAGTAGTATATAAAATTTAATAAGTATTCCTTCAATTTCATTGAGATAATTTAGAATTTTTGGTATCTATTAAGGGTTTTATTACTCTTTTTCTCTTTTCTTTAAGAGACAGTTAAATTATCTATTTTAAATTCCTAGTCATACTAACTTCATCTAGTCACATTGTCTCTGTAACTTTCTCTTCTTTGTCCCTCATGTCTCTCAGGATCTTTGTCCGGTTAGAGCACATCTCAAAGGTTCCCTTAGATGGGGTCAGTGTTAGGTAGCTTCTTCATTTTTGGATGTTCAGATTAGGGTTTTTGTTTGCTCTGACAGGTGAATAACGTCTGGGCTGGGAGTTTTCTCTCAGCAGCCATTGTTAAATTGTGTGCTGATTTTTACTGTTGCACTTGGGAAATCTGATGCTAATCTGCTTCTTTTTTCCCTATAAATCTGTTCAACTTGCTTGACTGACTGTATGATTTCCTTTTAATCTTTAAAAATCTCTGCTGCTAACTCCCTGAAAAGACTTCAAGATCACTTGTGGGGAAGGCAGAGCTGGAGGCAGGAGGGCAATGGTAGGAAATGGATGAGGATTTTTAAGGCCTGGATGAGGATTTTTAAGGCCTGGTTTAAGGCAGATTGTTCAGTGCAGTGATGTGGAATTAGACATTTTTGGTAAAATAATTTAAGACTTGTGAGGCTGAGTAGGGAGTATCTAATAAGGAGCAGTGAGTTGTCTATTGAGATAAGTGGGTTTTTGGAATGTTCAGAAACAATAAAGTTATTTGTAACTTCATACTTCTGGGTAAGTCTCTTCAAATAGTAAGTCATATTAATATAGACAGTTGAATAGTAAAGTCATGCTAATGTAGGAGGTAAGAGGTATGGTTGCAGATGATTTGGTTTCTCACTTTAAATATTTTACCAAATGCAGGCATTGTCTTTTTTCCTTATTAATGCTGTCTAGGGTGGCTGGGACCCCTAGAGAATTATCCCTTATTTCAGCTCAGGGACGTTTTCTTTGTTTTACCCTTACTCCCCTCCCGTCTTTTTCAGTTATGTGTTTTTCATTTGTTACTGTTTCTCCTCTAGGAAACCTTGTCATCTGCATGAGCAGTCTTCTGCTTATGTCTTTCATGTCTGATATTTTTACTGATGATGTCTATTTGATCTTTGAGAACTGAATGGACTCTTAGTGGTGACAATGTCCTTTTGCATTTGTCTATTGAAATTTTAACTTCAGAAGTAAAGTTACTTAATTTTAGAAAACTTGTGTGTGTTCCTATTGTATTTCTTTGAAGGTCTTTATTATCTTTTTTCCCCTCTTTTTTTTTTTAACTTCTTCATAGGCACTTTTTTTTCTTTGTTTATTTTTCTTGGTCTTTCTCATGGAAGTGCCTGAGATCCCTTACATGGGTTGTAAGTTTTCTTTGTCTTTTAATGGGTGCCTGTTCCTCAGGCAGGCTAAAAGCACTCGGGGGCAGTGGTAAATTGAGTACTCTAAGGTGTGTGTGTGTGTGTGTGTGTGTGTGTGTGTGTTGCATAGGGGATGAGTATAAGCCATCCCTCTGGGACCTGTCAGCTAGGTGTGAGGAAGAGACTACTTGATTCTTAGCTTGGCTCACCAATGCACTGACTTTTGACATTTGCTGGAGTTGGTAGGAGCAATCACAGTGTCTTCCTGAAAAGAACCAACTTAGAGTTCTGCCAGGTCATGTTAAGGAACTTGAAAATCTGCGGCTAACCCAGGTGGACCCTTGGGCTCTGACATCTTGGAGCGCTCTCCCTGGTGGTCTGGAGAGAGGCTGGCCTCAGACACTCTGCCTAGCGTCCTGGTGTGGTGCGGGGATGCTTCAGCACTCGGATACTAGAGTCAGGAGTCTGGTGTTTAGTTTTGGCTGCCTGCATGCTCTTGGGAAATTTACTTAATCCATGGTGTCCAGTTGTATCTCTGCAATGGTAATGCCTATCTCCTTGAATTTATAAGAGCATTAAATGAGTTTCACACTTAATGAAAAGATGCAGTGTTCTTAGAACAGTGTCTCATGGGAAATACTCGAGAATTATTAGCTGTTATCACTGTCTCCAGCTCATAGGATTACTGTGAGGATTAAATGAGTTCATATGTGTAAAGTACTAACATGTGCCCCAAAAGTTAGTGGAACTGGTTTTATTTTTACATGATCATGATTTATGTGAGTTTGAAGCACTATGAAAATATTAATAAAGCCTAATTTTATCTTTTAAATTTGGAGTTTTCCCTGAATCAGATTTCATCAAGAATCAGATAATTTTAAAATTGGGAGGCTGAGTGAATTGTAGACCGAGTTTACGTCACAGCTACTTCATATTGCTGCGTTAGCTGTTGAAAGGAAACACTCACCACCTGCAGTCAGTGCGGGTTGAATACCCCCGTGTGCTGACCTTGTACAGCAAAGTTTAGCAACAAATGTGCTATTATTCTAACGTTTGCTGGTAAAATTTTTAAAAGCCTTTTTGACTTGGGAAAAAATTATCGTCTAGTTGTAGTATATGAGGGCCAGGGCAGAAATGCTCCCCAAATCAGTAACTTGAAGTAGGAGTTAGATGTGATAAACATCAGAATAGCTGACAACCACCGTGGTGAGCTGTGCTATTGATTCAGGAGAGAGCGTTTTGACGACTCGTGTGTGTAGTGACATGGCTGTGTTTTTATGAAGTAAAGCACTGATGCAGCTGCACCTCTGTGTGTCCTAAGAGATCACCTCCGACCTGCTTTTCTGTTATTCCTGCAGGGAAATGAGTTTTAGATTGCAAAATGCCCTGTTAACACATCTTTTGCACTAAATACTCATCTCAGTCATTGTTTTGCTGTAAGAAGGTGGGAAGAACAGCAGGTCAGGAGTTTGCCTTATAGACACTGTTTTCTTACAGCCTTTTTACTCTCTCCATTTCTTTTCCAGCTGTCCAACACACAGCCCTGGGAGCATCTCCTTGTTGGTTCTGATTGCTCACGCCATGTTTCCTTTTTTGTGATCTCAGGGCTTTTGGAACTGTGTCTCCATCTAGCACCTGACATAAACTAGCTCATAGTGACATCTGTCCTGCTACCAAGCAAGACTGGAAACAACCTGGAGTCTCCAAGACCTGAAATCCTCATGACTCTTACCCTCAAAGCCTTTCAGGAAACTCCAGGTCTCTTTCCCTTAGCGCTTCAGTCAGCATTGCTGTGGGCGCCTACTGGGATGCCTGCGTGGAACACGTCCCTTGAGTGAGTGAAGTAGCAGAGTATGGAGAGGACTTGTAAACTGCCAAGCACGTTCCACCAACAGGGCAGCTGCAGGCAGGTCACAGCTGGTTTTTGCTACTGCTGGAGGAGGCAGCGGAGCCAGTGCCTGATTTCCGCATTGCTTGTGGACCATCGAATCAGACTTGGGCTTCTGTCTGTGGCCTGTGTCTCAGATACACCAGTGCAAGTACAGATTGCTGCTAGAGGACCCCGGGTTCAGCTGTCTCCTCCAGCCTCCTGCCTGGAGGTTTTTTTTTGAACTCAGGGCCTTGTGCTTGCAAGGCAAGCGTTCTAACCACTGAGCTAAATCCCCAGGTGCCCCCCCAGCCCCCTTCTTATCTCTCATGCAGGGTAATTTAATTTCCCAGGCTGCCTCAGAGAATTTCTCAGGAGGAAAATAGATTTTTAACAGGAGAACATAAGCCAACCCCAGCTCTACTACTGCTGCAGTTTTAAAGAATTACCCATTTTAGAAAGGCTATTTTAACAAAAAGGATAAGAATAATAAAAGACTTTAGTAAAATGCTTCTTGGGTCACTTTGGAGTGAAAAAGCATTAAGGGGAAAAGCTATAATGTGTCGTAAAACCTATCATTTCAGTGGAATCCTGTATTATGTTGTAGGATAGAATATAGATGTGGTGGTTTTATGACCGTCTCTTCCCTCTTCCTAGGCAGTTTTCTCCCCTCACTGATCCTGAAGGAAGGGCTGAAGGACTGAGAGGTGGGCAGGGGGAGAGAAGAAGGGACCATGGAAACAAGATGCAGGGTGTTTGAGAGAGGCCTGCTGAACGAACAGTGTGGCAAGGCCTGGAATTTTTGAGGTGCCTCCAATAAGACAGGATGAGAGATTTTATTTAACTATTTATTTTGAAATAATTTTGGTCTTCAAGTAGTTTAAGAATCATACAAAGAACTTTGTATACCTTTCACTGATGGATGTAATTTTTGGTCTACCATGAAAGCTTTATCATTATCTTTTCACCTCTCTTATTGAAGCATTTGTAAGTTGAAAATATGAGACTCATTACCCCTGAATGCTTAGTGCAGTGCTGGCGAACCTATGGCACGTGTGCTGCAGTGGGCTGCCTGTTATCTTTGAAAGCTCTGAAAGGTTCGCCATCACAGCTTTAGTGCACATTATCCACAAACCAGGCCCCTGCTTCACCATCATGCCGGAGCTATCAGTGTCAGGAAATTAGACATAGCATAGCAATGTGTTAGGGCTTGTGCCTGGATGTCCCCCCAAAGCCTAATGCGGTCCTAGGTGGGGCTTTTTTGGAGGTGGCTGGATCTAGAGTGTATGATTACTAAATCAGCCCACTGATTGGTTTGGCATAGTGCTGCTGGGATGAAGGATATGATACTAGGATTCAGGGTGCTGGGATTAAAGGTGGGAGTGTTACCCACCATAAGGTTGGGTAACCTGGATAAGATATAAGGGACAGAAAGAGGTTTGTTAATCCCTTGCTTGCTTTGCTGCCTTCTGCCTGTCTGCCATGCCACCCTGCCTTGGATCCAGCCGATTCTAGACTGAAACCTCTACAAACCATGAGCTAAATAAACCTTTCCTCCCTTAACTTTGGGTGTCGGGTATTTTGTCTCAGCAACGAGAAAATTAACTAAGGCACCATGTAATCCACAGATCCAATGTAGATTTTGTCAGTTGCCCAGATATTGTCCTTTAAATCAAAATAATCCAATCCAGGATTATTCATTGCATTTTCTTATTTTTTAAAAAAGACTCCTTGAATCTAGAACCGTGACTTAGTAGCTTCATGACTACTGTTTGTGAAGAGACTCAGCCAGATATTTTATACAGTGTCCCTGAATTTGGGCTTGTCTGATGCTTCCCCATTATTAAATTCAGGTTATGTGTTTTCAGCAGGAAAAATTTAGAAGTGATGCTGTATTGTGTTGTTTTCATTCATTCAGCTGGCTCATGATGTTAATGTATCTTGGTATTGGTGAAATTAACTTTGATGATTTAAAGTAGCAGGTGCTAGGTTTGTCCACTGTTGTCTCTCTTATCTTTGCAATCAGTAAGTATTTTGTGCAGAGATATTTTGATACTTCGTCAATTAATTCCATTCCTTTTCTGACTTTCACCCACTTGTTTTGGATGATTCTTTTTGAGACAGGGTCTTGCTATATAGTTCAGGCTGGCCTCTAACTCACTGTATAGTCTATGCTGGCCTCAAACTTGTGGCGATCCTCCTGCCTCATCCTCCTGAGAGCTGAGATTACAGGCCTGGATCACTGATGCTTCTTGACTGAATCAGTTATAACTATGATAGTAGTTTTCTATCATTTTGTTCTATATAGATTAATGGGATTTTATTGTAAGGAAGCACTTTTCTTCTATTTATTAATGTATGTATTTTTATTCATCTGGACTCATGGATTCCCCTCATCTGATAATGTCATTTATTTTTATGTTCAGATTGTCTTAGACTTGACCAGTGGAATCCCTGGTAACTCCTGTGTTCTTTTGAAGTGGTGCCATCATTATTTGGGTACTCTTTTCCTTATTGGTACAGTAAGATTTTTCAGGCCTTGTACTTTCCTGTCCTGTCCTTGGAATCAGTCTGTTTCACAAGAAATGAAGAATGATGTTTGGAAACCAAAGGTCTGGGCACTAGGGTGTGGTCATTGCTCCTGAGGTGTGCGTGAAGCCAGAGGATTCAGTGGGTGAAGCCAGAGGATTGGTGTGTGTATACATTTATATTTATGTCTGTTTTTATATAAGCATATTGAACCATGCATTCATAACTGATTCCTCTATTTCTGCAGGGTTCATTTCAATTCTTCCCTCCTCTATATTTGTCTTAGAAGACTTCTTTCTAGTGGGAGAAACCTGGCTTTTCTTCCTCAATAGATTTACCATGATGATTAATATTATGTGTCCTCTGGGCCACAGGGTGCCCAGATACATGGTCAGACACTGTCCTGAATGTGTCTGTAAGGGTGTTTTTGGATGAGGTTAACATTTGAATCAGTAGACTGAGTAAAGCAGATTTTCCTCTCCAGTAAAGCTGGGGTTTATTCAGTCTATTGGAGGTTTGTGTGGCTCATCCTCTCTGCCCAGTCTTCTCCTGTCTTCAGATTCGGACTGAAATTTTATCATCACCTCTGCTGGTTCTTGGACTTTTTGACCCAGACTGAAACTTGCACTCTGGGCTTTCCAGCTTGCCAACTGTGAATCCAGGCACTTCTTGGCTTCTATATGCACAAAAACCAGTTTCTTACAATTGGCGTGGTGCTGGTGATTAAACCCAGTGCTTCACGCAGGCGAGGTATATAATCTGCCACTGGGCTACATCCCCAGCCTTTTTTCTCTTACTTTGAGAGGTGGTCTTGCTAAGTTGCCCAGGCTCATCTCAAACTTGGGATCTTCCTGCCTCAGCTTCTCTAGTAGCTGGGATTACAGGTGTGTGCCACCATGCCCAGCTGTGAATCTATTTATGTCTATATCTATCTGCACACGCAAGTCTTTGTATCCTATTAGAGATACATGATGTGTGTGTATATGTGTGTGTATGTATGTTTGATTCTGTTTCTCTGGAGAACCCAGACTAATGCATTTACTTGTTACGTAATTCCTCTTCATGTAGTCAGTCTCCCAGCCCTTCCTGCCTTGCTTAGCTGCATCCGTGCGCAGATACGTACCTGTTTGGCTTACCTCCTGACCCCACCGTATAACCACTTTGCTTGCTCCTGATCTTGCTGTCCATCTTTTATGAGTATTGAGGGAAAGGGAAGGGATCCCGGGGGCTTTTTACCAGCATTTGTCTGTTATTTGGGAAGGAAGAAGAGAGGGAAGGACTAATTTCTTTGTGAAAGCCACTGTTCTTCTGGGGGCCACGTGTATTAAATCTGATAGCGCTCTGTGACTGTGCTGCAGAGAAGCACAGCGGATGTGGCTCAGTTGTTGAATTGTCTGGCAGAATAGTGGTTGTTCTGTCTGTATGTGTGTTGTGTTTTGAGAGAGTGAGTTTATATTTTATTGGAATATATTGACTTTTTTATAATTCATTTGTTGTTCTTTGATGCCCAGGGATAGGCCTCAGGTAGGAATCCCTAAAATGGGCTTGAAGGAAGGGTTGTGATGTAGGGAGACTGAAGATGCCTATGAAGTTGAGCTGGAAAGATCTTGAGGTTTTCCTGTGTAACATAGGTCTTTTACTGGTCCTGCATGTAGCAGTGAGGAAGACAAGAATGTCTAATGTAAGCTTTGACTCTTCTTTGAGGGGATGTACATTTTGAGGCTGAGAACAGTTGGGTTTGAACATTATTAGTCTGGTTATCAATGGTTGTGTAATTGTATAAGAAACTACCTAAAATGCAGGGGTGGGGAACAATACTGATTTTAGTATCTCCTATGATTTGTAGGTCAGGAAATTGAGCTGGGCTGGGCGGTTTCTTCCATGTGGCATTGACCGGGAGAACTTGTGGACATTGCTCGGGCAGTTGGAATGGCCTAGGGGCCCTGAAATGTCTCCCTTCATTAGGCCTGTTGCCTGGGTGGGGCATCTGAAAGGCTGGACTCAGAAGAGTGCCACCGCTGTATTTTCCTGGTCTTGTGACATGGCCCGTCTACTAGAGAATTAGACTTCCTTACGGTAGCTCAGAGCTCCACCATACCAGGGAGCAAGTGGCCAGTTTGTTTAGAAGCAGCCTGGAACTGACAACTTAGCATTGATTCTGCAACGCCGTATGTGTGTAAGGAGTCACAGGCTAACAAAGCATTGAGGACAGAGGAATTAGGCCCAAACACTACAGTTACTCAAGAATCCTTACGGTAACCATATCTTAGAATTATGAGTAGAAGAAAAATGGATTATTATAACTTTTCCTTCAATTTTCTATATAAATAGAGCACTCACTCTTTGTAGTATGAATTTATAATTATGATATTAAATAGTACATTTAAAGAGTGTGAAATTTAACCTTTTCAGCATTCAGGTTTGAGTTGAAATCACTGTATTTCAAGTGAGTGAATGTGTTTGTGAAACATAGCTCCTCGGCTTACCATGTGTTCTCCTGCTTTGGAAAGCTTATGAGTGTAGAGAAATAATCACCTGATTAAGCTGAATAAAAGAGGATTATTAACGAATTTTTAGAGATTTCATCATAACAATATAGAACCCGTTTTCTTTTGCCTTAAAAAATGAAAAAAAACCTGTGGCATGAAAATATCTCCTTTGGCTTAATATTGAAGTATTGATTTCACTATGACCTTTTAAGAATAGAATGAACCAGACCATTCTGTTTACTCTGTGTGTCTCTTCTTACCAATGAAACTATTTTAGTTCAAAAGTTAATCTTTAAAATCTTCTTATTTTGAAATAATATCAGATTTATCAGAGAAAGATTAAGTTCCTGGGTACTCTTTTCTCTACTTCCCCTAATCTTAACATCTGTCAAAACCAGAAAGTTAACATTGATATAGCAACTCACCTACCGATTATATTTGGATTTCAGCAGTTTTTCCACTAATACCCTTTTCTGTTCCTAAATCCAATCTAGGATACCACAGTGCACTTAGAAAGATGAATTGTTGAGGTTTATAACATTTCATGGGTTGGAAACATTTTGAAGATTCCCAGGGCAGAGTGAAATTAAAATTTGACTTGTGCTTCAGGCAGTTTTATTTATTGAGATTTAATTTGTTTAATGCAGACTTGACAATACTAGAGTATGCTTTAAATTAGAAATAGCTTCCCATGTGGGAATTCTGATTTCTATTGTCAAAGAGTGATGATGTTATTTACTCTCTGAGCTTCATTGTGGATTGCTTTTAAATTTTTTTGTTTGTTTGTTTTCATTTTGTTATTGATGAGATTTTTGTAAACTTGTGTTCTAACAAGATTTATAAGAAACTGGGAGAGGAAAGTACTTATCTAGTGGCGGGGGTGCTGTAATGACTCTAATTAGCTGGCACTGTGACTTGGGGGTGACCTACTCATCTCTTGGGTCTCAGTTTCTTCATCTCTTAAATTCAGAAGGCCTGTCCCACAAGGCCCTCCAGATATAAAATAATCAAAAACATGACACATTTTGAAATCTGTGTCATCAATCTCAAGCTTCTTAGACTTAGGTTCCCTGTACACTCTTTAAGATTATTGAGGACCTCAAAGCACTTTTGTTTATGTGGGTTATCTTTCTGTATATTTTTATTATAATTTAAAACTGAAGAATTTAAAAAGCTAGTTCACTAAATAAAACCCCTTAGAAAAATTACATGTTAATATAAATAATATTTTTACAAAAATAAGCTTTGCGCAGTGGCAGTATCGTAGCCAACGAGGTTTTTCCGAGGTGTGATTATTGCTAATTGAAAAGTTTTACAAAAATAACTGTATTTTCCAAAGTGAAACTATTTTAGTGAAAATGGTAGCATTGTTTTTACATTTTTGCAAATCTCTGTAACATCTCATTTAATAAAAGATAGCGGGATTCTTTGTTTTATGTTGTGATATCATATGCCACGTAACTTTGGGAAAACCGCATACTTGTAAGGGAAGAAGAGCCAAAAATGACAACGAAGTAAGCATATCAGGTATATCATTCTGCTATGCCAGGACCACTGAAGGCTCTCTAGGTCTTCCATGCTTTGAGGTTCACTAGTGTAAAGAAGTGAGGTTGGTTTTAAGTCACAGGCGTCTGGGTTTGAATCCTACCTTTAACAAGGCTTCCTGAGTGCTGCAGCCACACTACTTGCCCTCTCCCAACAGGTGTAGGGGTTTATTTGTAAAATGGAAACAAAAGTGCCAATTTTGCATTGGGTTTTTTTTTTTTTTTTTTGTGGTGCCGGGGATTGAACTCAGGCCCTTGTGCTTGCAAGGCAAGCACTCTAATCACTGAGCTAAATCCCCAGTCCCTGCATTGTTGTTTTTGAGGGGGCTGCTGGGGATCAAACTCAGGGTCTCGCACTTGCTAGGCGAGCGCTCTACCACTGAGCTAAATCCCCAGTCCCTTTTGCATGGCTTTTTATGGAGATAAAATAGAGTGTACCATATAAAAGCATCTAGCATGCTTCGTTAAGTATAGATGATCAAAATGATTTTCTTTCATTTATTCTTTGTTTTGCTGTAATTTGAAATATTACGGAGAGGATGAGTTGGATGGAGGAAAACATCTTAACGAATAGAACAGGTTTAGAGAGAAAAGCATTGCCCTGAGGTAAATTGTCTACAAAGATGGACACCAGCCATTCTTCCAGCCACTCACTATAAAAGTGCATGTTGTTTCTCTGTCAAGACGTGCATACTTGTTCCCCTCCCTTCCTCCCAGAGCCGACCTATGGCTTGCTTTTATCAGTAGAGAGTAGCAAGAGTGATGCTTAGCTCTTTCTGCACTTTCCCTCCCAGCCCTCAGTCACCACAGAATGATGTCCCTTTCTGGAGAGTGGGGCCTTCTAGGGTGATAGACTCTGAAAGGAGAGGGAGAGTGCCAAGCAGCTTCAGCTGTTCCGCCTACCCCAGGTGCCCCACCTGCCCCAGGTGCCCCATCTGCCGCAGGTGCCCCTGGGGCCATGTCAGTATATGAATGAAGTCATGGTAGGTTCTTGAGTCTAGGTGAACTGCTCCAGGTGGAGCAAATACCAGCTGTCCTTCTGGCCACATTTTAGAATCATGAACAAATTATTATTGGTTTAAGCCACTAAGTTTGGGGAATGTTTCATCATGGTGCATAGCTGAAAGCTTACACTCTAAGGAAAGCTTAGCCAAAGTTTATCAGTAAGAACCAACTTCTATAAAAGAAAGTATAAATAGATTTAAAAATACACACATTTTGCTAATTTTTTTTTTTTTTTAATGTCAAAGTGAGGGTCTTCTACGTAGGAGAGTGAAGGTAACTCTTAGTTGAAAACCTTTGGGAAAAACAAAGCATGGGGTGGTGCCTAACAGTGCTTGCCTGAGAAGGGATTCCCACTGCTACTTGAGGAGTGCCCCCTTCATGCCATCTGCTTTTTACTTTATGCTAATGCACCTACACTAAAAAAATATAATGTGATTTATGTTTTCCAAGAGAATTTAGAATCTCCTATGTTCAAAATACTAAATAGAGTAGACTTTTGGAAACATAACAGTAAAGATTTTTTTGCGATATTCATTTCCCCTTTGTGAAGCACTAAGCCCTTCATTCTCAGATGTAGTAGTTATCATTCTGTGCAGCTGGGAGAAACCTGCCTTTCTGGTTTGTGATGTCATGTTAATCTGAAAAGGTGTTATTACTCATTGGAAGTGTTCTTTGTTCTGGTCGAAAGTCACTGATGGTATTTTCAAATAAAGTTGTCCTACTTGCGAGTCTTTCTATATAAGATTATAAGTCTCTGGTAGCTTTGTTCTTGCCAGAGTGTTGCTAGTATGAAAGTAATGTATCTGTATTTGCTGAGTTAAGTGGCATATAATTTGCAATCCAGAAATATATCACAGGCAGTTACTTACTCTCACTTTAAAAGTAATTTTAATATAGTGGTACCTTGGTTCGCCAACTTAATTTATTCCACGATTCTGGGGAAGATGGGGGCAGTCATATTGTGAATGGAAGCAAAATTTTACCAGATGCTTCTGTTCGTGAACCGAGGTATTACTGTATATTGTTAACAGTTAAAATTCCTCTAAGAAGTTACAAAAGGTCAAGTGGTTCTTTTATTTATTTGTTTATTTTCTTCTTAACTAACTTATAGCCAGTCATTTTTGCTTTGCTAATTATAGTAAATTAAATTCTGGTCAGATTTATCGTATTGCATAAAGAAAATTATACACTGCAATTTAAGTTTTATACTGTATATAACAATTTAATATCAGGCACCTACTTGTTTCTTATCCTGTACTATCTTTAGAATGTATTGAGTCTTTTGGTATTATTTCTCACTGAAATAAATGTAAATTTTAAAATTTGTCACCATTAATTCTGGTTTTTCGACTTTGTTGGATTAAGAAAGACCTAGTAGATTAGGAAAGCATGCTTCCGAGTGTGTCTGAGGGGTCATGGAGATGTGAACTTGGGGACTATATGGCCACCATGAACTAAGCAGCTGTGCTTCAACACACCTTTCCACCATAATGTTTCTGCCTTAGAGCTGGCTATCCGTGGACTGAAGCCATGAGCAAAAACTTTCCCCCTTTAACTTGTGAGTGTTGGGTTTTGTGTCCGGTGAAAGGAAAGCTGACCAATACAAATTACAAGTGAACTCAACAGCTTTGGATCAGCTGGTGTAAGGGACTAGCCAAGGGCTTGAATGTAGCTTAATGGCAGAGCGTTTACCTGGCATGCTCAATCCCCTGTCCTGGGTTATGCAGGATATAAGTCTGATTGGTCAAGAAAAATGGAAATCTTCATAAAAAACTTGAATATTTTCAGAAACGTATCTTTCTTATTTTTACTACTGTTCATTGTTTTTTAGTGTTCTGTGAACTTTTGGGGAGTTCTTACTGGGTATTATTGGAGTATTTGGAAAGAAAATGGTAATATGTACTCAGAACCTGCTCTCAGAATGTCTAAACATTACTGGAAAAGTTAGGAGAAGTAATAAACGGCCTTAATAAAGGCTGAATAGATTATCTCAGACAAAAATAAGAAACTTTAAAAGTTCAGTGAAGCGGCAGTCATAATAGTTTGAGAGGCTGAGGACAACCTCTGTGCAGAAGGTGGCCTTTAATTTAAGGTGGGTCTGGAGAGAGAAGGGGGGTTTTAACCACCACAGAGAGCAGGGAAGTTATTCCAAGTTAAGGGAATGGTGCCATCAGGTCAGAACCCAGGAGACCTCCCGAAACCTGAAATGGGAAAAATTCGCTTCCTGAATTTGTGGTGTTACTCAACTGGTCCTTTCAAACATTTCATTAGTGCCAGTACATTATCCAAGACAAAATTTTAATTTGCCTATTTCAGAAAGTCCTTAGGCATGTTACTAAGTGCTGTGGTTATAGTTATACCTTATTTTGTGGCCTCTTAATGGTTCCTCACTTTGGCAGAAATTCTTCTACAAATGGTCAGAAAAAAAACCGGAACGGTGCTAAGTACACTCACATTCATGTCTTTCCTTTGCCAAGGACTGAAAGAAGTAAAGAATTATGCTTTCCATCAGTTTCTAATGAAACAAACCATCTGACTTAGAAATGAGGCCTTTATCTCAGCACGTGAAGGACGGTGCCGTGTGGCCACCACAGTGGTGTAGAATGGCCTGTTAAAGTTAGGTCTGCTTGTTCAAGGGAAGAGTTCAGATTAAAAAGTCCTGAAGTAACTTTTTAGGGAGAATGTGTAAATGTGGTCGGTACATTGACAGCTTACCACCATGCACCTGATCTTGTCTCTGTGCTTTTCTTCACTTAATAGCTCTTGGGGCATGAACCAAATCCACAAAACACCTGTCTTCATGAGCAAAGCCAGGTAATGACTAATTTCCACCAGTATGCCTTTTCTTTTTAAGGAATGTTTTTACGCAAGTAATACATGCACCCAGTACTGCGTCAGATGCACAGAGGAGCTTCTCACGAAAGCCAAATCTCTCCTTGTCTCGCTTTTCAGAGACCACTTTTAGACGTTTCTTAGTTACTTCTCTAAGGTTCAGACCGGCCAGTCAAGAGCTACCCTATCACAGCTCTTTGTATTATATTCTGGATGCATCTTCCTTTCCTCTGGCATTTATTAGTGTGCTTTTTCTATCTTCTACAGAGTAAGAATTTGCTGGCATGTAATAAGCACTTAATAAATATTTTAATGAATGAAGTTCTGTGTTTCCTAATATTATTAAAGGTACTTGTCCTTGCTTTCAGTAGTGTAAATCCTGGAACTGGCCCAATACACTAAATTCTTACTTTGCCTCTCATGTTAGTTCTCTGTCAATTATTATTAGTAGTAATATTAATTGTTACTATTATTTGCTGTGCTGGGTATTGAATCCAGGGACTTCTGCGTGATAGGCAAGTGTTCTACCACTGAGCTGTGGCTCCAGCTTTCTGCCTTAATTCTTTTTTTTCCCACTGATACTGGGGATTGGCCCAGAACCTTTGCACTGAGCTACTTCCTCATCCCTTTAAAAATTTTTTTATTTTGACATGACATCTGGCTAAGTCTTGAAGTTTTCCAACCTGGGCTCAAATTTGCAACCTTCTTGCCTCAGCCTCCTGGAGTGCTGAGATTATAGTCCATCAATTCTTAATTTCTTTTTTAATTCAGAAGTGACTTCTTATGGGTATGAAGACTTTGACCTGCAAAATACAGATCCATAGGCAATCTCCACTAAAAATGAGACCATCTATTAGAACAGGAGGCATAACAACAGAATACAGATTGGAGGAAGTGTTACGGAAGCAGTCAGTGAGAGCAGGGCTGGCAGAAATGTGAGCTGGCCATGTGGACCTTGCCCCAGTAGCAAATTCTTTGCTGGCACTTGTGCTTTCTGAGTTTTGTCATATTGCAGTATGACAGATGTGAAGTTAAGAGATTTTTGTGTGCGTTTTTGTTTGAAATGGTGATAGAAATACAGCATTTCTGATGTTTCCTTGGTGGTGCGCCCAGCGCACGTGTAGATACACCGCGTCGCGTAGAATGCTGAGGGAATCAGGAGATGCCACGTTTCTTCTTAGCTGGATTCATGGAGTAACTTTGGATGCTTTACTTGTGGTTTCTCTGTGGATAACAAAATATGCTAACGGATAATATCTGTAAAGTATTTTCAGCTTCAGATTCTGTATACATCCAAAACTGTCACAGAGAATAGACCATATTCTAGTATTTTTGGAATGAGTGTTTTAGAAAATGGTGATTTACTCCTGCTCATGAATTTTTTTTTCAATTTCCACGTGCTTTCTCAATTGCTCAGCTGGTTTTCTCAGCTTGCTTTTATGTATATTCTTCATGAGTAGACTATTAGATCCTTTTTATGCTTGTAAGTATATGTATAAAAATACTCTGACTTTTCTAGTGGACATAGGAAGACAAAAACAGTTTTCATAAAGAAGGCTTGATTTACATACGCTTTAGGAATCTGTATCATTTCATTGCCATCATTTTTTTTTTTTCATTGCCATCATTTCATGCATAATTCTTGTCTCTTTTGTTCGTGAACCACTTATTTACTTGCTTGGAAAAGAAGGATTAGGTGGAGTTGCATAGTGATCCCTGCTCTAGCTATTCCGCTTGTTCTGTCTGTGCCTGGATAGGAGAAAGGACTATAGGAGACAAGAGACCAAGACGAAAGATGATATCCTGGCCTTCCAGGAATACTTCAGAGTCACAGGAAAGATGTCAGTGTATTTTCCACAGCAGCTTAGAAAATGATAAAATTTGATCTTAGTTGGTCAGCAATTATAAAAGCATTCCTGAAAGTCAATATGAAACAATTCAGCATGAAAATCATCAGCCAAAACATGGACAGAAGAACTGTGGGAGGAGATAGTGGTGGATGAAGGAGCATTGCAGGCTTCGTGGCTGTGGCTGTATGAGACCAGGAAAGGCCTGGGTAGCCATCGGGGTGATGCCTGTAGGGCCTGTGAGACACACAGCGTCTTTCCAATAAATTATTTTCATAGTGACATTAATCAGAAGTGAGCTTGAAGAATCCTGCCTAAGGTACTCACATTTCTAGAATAAACTGTTTATCTTCATTTTTAATATACCACTGGACCAAATTTTTTATGTTGTTACTTAGGATTTTTACTTGATACACTGGCGTGGCTCTTGGGTCACACATCGCTGCCCTCCTAGGGCAGGGGGCGGGAGGTCCTGCATTACCTGGCTTCTCCTATCGACTACCTCAAGAATGCTGGAAAATCTTGCTCGGAATCGGATGCCAGTCCTCACCTGAGTCCGTGACTAGATGCCTCTACTGTTGGATGCTGCCTGCCACTGGGAGCCCCTGCCATGAATAATTTCTAACCTCTTCCTGCATCCTTGCATTATTTGTTCATAAGTCTAAGTTCTCATCTGAGACTAGTCCTTGTGCTGGTGGCTGAGCTATCAGGTGGGTGGGGAGTCTGGGTTTTCCTCCAACGAGAAGGCAATTCTCTCCACATCGGAAGGAGGTTTTTTTTTTTTAAAATTTTATTTTAATGGTACATTTTAGATGTACATAGTGGTAACATTCATCACAGGGGATTTGTACCTGTATGTGATAGATCATGTTGCTTCTTTTTTCCCATTCCCCTCCCCTCCCTTGACCCCCTCCTCCCTCCTTATTTACAAAAGCTTTGTTTCCATTTTTTTCCTTCCATTTCTTATTTCTCTTGTCCCTCTGTTCCTTTCCCCTTCCCCTCCATTGTTCCCTTTCCCATTTGAACACTTTCTTCCCTTTCCCAAAATAATACATTTTAGTCTTTATTTACACTTTCAGTTTCTCACACCAGAGAAACAATGTAGTATTTAAACATATGTGTCCAATTTATTTCACTTAGGAGTATGGTCTCAAGATGCACCCATTTACCTAGAAATATCTCAAGCTTATCATTCTTTATGGCAGAGTAGTACTCCATTATATTAAAAAAACACATTTGCTTCATCCATTCTGTGGTTGATGGGCATTTGGGCTGTTCCAAGATTTAGCTATTACAAACTGTGCCTCTATAAACATGGGTGGGCATATATTGCTGTGGTATGATGCTTTTAATTCTTTTGGGAAGATACCAAGAAGGGGAATAGCTGGGTCAAATGGAACCTCCAGTCCTAGTTCCCTGAGGAATCTCCACACTGATTTCCATAGTGGTTGCACCAGTCTACATTTCCATCAACAGTAAAGAAGGGTTCCTTTTCTCCACAGCCCCTCCAGCATTTGTTATTGGCTGATTTGTTGACAATAGCCATTCTTTCTGGAGTGAGGTGGAATCTCAGGGTTGTTTTAATTTGCATCTCTTGAATGATCAGTGATCTTGAACATTTTTTCATATGTTTATCTGCTGTTTCCACTTCTTCCTCTGAGAAGCATCTATTCATTTCAGCTGCCCACTTTTGGATTGGGTCTTTAAATTTGGGGGGTCTGATTTTTTTGAGTTCTTTATATCTTCGAGATGTTAGTGGAAGGAGGTTTGATACTGTGTACCCAGAACAAAAGAAGCAAAATGGGAGCCCCTTTTAAAAGGGTATTTGAAATTACAAACTTTTAATGTATCTCAGAGGAAAAGACAAAAGTGATATATTCGACTTTCTAAAAAAATTTGACAGAATTATCTCCCATTCTTCCTTAAAAACCAAACAAAACAAAAGACCAGAAAAATAGAAAAAGAGGGACCTTCTCTTTGATAGAGTGTACATATCAGGGCTATGCAACAGCTATTATACTTAGTGGTAAAAACTTTTAAAATTTATATTAGTGCATGTTTGCAGCACATAATGACCACATTTATTGTGGGGAATTGGTACTGTACATAACACATCTTAATTCTTTCTTCATCCTTGTCCCCCATCTCTTGATCCTCTTACAAAAGAAGAAACCATTCCTTTAAGGCCAGAAAGAAGAGAAGGATGCAAGTTCTCACAACTATTAGGGACTCCTCTTCTGAGGTCCCAGCCAGTGCAGTAAGAAAAGAGAAATAAATACGGGGAGACATCTTGAAAACAAAGAACTATAACTCTTATAATTTAAAGAAAATGTGATTAGTTGTAAAGACTCTATAGACACACTGTTTTGGCTAATAAGAATTTAGCAAGATGGTAGGGAAAAAGAACAATGTTGAAAAAGTAGTTGCTTTTTGATACATTAGCAATAGCCAGGCTGAGTGCAACAATAAAACTTTAACAAATGGGAAAGGGAACAAGGGAGGGGGAGGAGGAAAGGAACAGAGGGACAAGAGAAATAAGAAATGGAAGGAAAAAATGGAAACAAAGCTTTTGTAAATAAGGAGGGAATAGGGGGTCAAGGGAGGGGAGAGGAATAGGAAAAAAAGAAGCAACAAGATCTATCATGTACAGGTACAAATGCCCTATGATGAATGTTATCACTATGTACATCTAAAATGTACCATTAAAAACAAAACAAAACAAAAAAACCCCTAACATGTGTAAGAATAAGCCTACATTAGTTTTCCATTGCTGCATAACAAATTGCCACGCACACAGTGGCTTAAAAATACCCCATTTCGGGCTGGGGGTTTAGCTCAGTGATTAGAGTGCTTGCCTTGCAAGCACAAGGCCCTGAGTTTGATCCCCAGCACCACAAAAACAAAAACAAACTAACAAAAATACCCCATTTGGCTGTCTCACAGTTCTGTAGGCCGGAAGTCCAGATGGACATGGATGTGTTCTCTGCTCAGGGTCCCACAAGGCTGAAGTCTGAAATCGAGGTGTTGGTTTGCTCGTCTCTTATCTGAAGAATCTGGGGAAGAATCTGCTTCCTCAGCAACATACAGCCTCTTTCAGGTAGTTGGCAGAAACTCATTTTTTGTCTGTGAAGTTGCATCTCCTTTTGCCTGCTGGCTGTCACCAGAGGGAAATCCCAGATCCTTGAGGCTGCTCATATTGCTTCTCAGATGTCCCACTTCGTCCCACAAGTGGCAAGGACATGTGAAGTCTTTCTCAAACTCTGAGCATCCTTGACTTTTCTTCTGCCTCCCCTTCTGCTGAAGAAAGTGCTTTGCATTTTGGAGCCCATGTGATTAGGTCAGGCCCACTCTGATAATCTCCTTGTCTGAAGGTCAGCTATGTGGCATAGAAAACACAATTGCTTGAATGGTAACTTTTCATATTCACGGGTTCCAGAGATGGCGACAGGACTTCTTTGGTGAGTGTCTTAGATACTTTTTCTCATTGCTGAAACGAAATACTCAGCACCCAAAGTTAAAGAAGGAAAGGTTTATTGTAGCTCACAGTTTGTAGAGATTTCAGTCCATAATCAGCTGGCTCCAAGGCAGAGTGGCAGGCAGAGGGCATCATGGAGGAGAAACAATTTGTTGCAGGCAGAAAGCAGCAAAACAGCAGCCTCTTTCTGTCCCTTATATTCTATCCAGGCTACTTGCCTTTAGGATGGATGGCACTCACACCATGGGCCTTCCCATTCTCCACACTCACATCTATGCCCAATCAATCAGTGGGCTGATTTGGAAATCACACACCCTTAATACTGGCATCTCACACTTAATCCCGGTATCACATACTCTGGATCTAGCCACCTCTGAAAAGCTCCACCTGTGACCACATGAGGCTTTGGCTGGACATCCAGACACAAACCGTAACAGGGGGAGGACATTTCGTAAATTTTGCCTCCCACAAAGCCTATGTAGAATTTTACAAGGCCTATGTGAAAAAAGTATAAAATTTCCTTGAAGTATATAAAAGAGAATCATACACATTAAACATAGTAAATATTGTATCACTTCCCTCTTCACCAGTCATCCAGTCTGTCATTTCAATTTAATTCCAAATTCCCAACAGAATTGTGATTTAAATTGGCAAGCTGATTCTAAACTTCTAGTGGAAAAACATGTCTAAGAACTGGCAAAGGCAATTTTGAAAAGGAGCAATGAATATCAAATTATGTTAAACTCATTAAAATATTGGGGGTATTGTTCCTGGACAAATCCATTGGATGGTACTGGGTAGTTAGCAGATGATATAGCTGTTTCAAATCAAAATGGAAATGATGGCCTTTTCAGTAAATGGTGGTGCAATTATCAATCCATTTGGAAACAGAGTTAGGCCTTACCCCAAGCACAAAAATAATTTCCAGATGGAGTGAAGAGCTATACTAAGCAAAATTGTGCAAGTATTAGAACTTCTAGGAGAATTTTCTGATAAACTTTGGGTTAGAGAATACCTAGCCCAAACACTAGGAAATGTGATTAGCTAGCTAGTAAGTCCATGGAAGAGTGCTTACTTTTAGGAAAGTCAGGAAAATGTAAACAAAAATCCTTTTCTTACCCCTTTATTTTGTTTAATCCAATTGGAAAAAAAATA
The DNA here is from genome assembly GCA_004026905.1 of Hystrix cristata. NCBI lineage: Eukaryota > Metazoa > Chordata > Mammalia > Rodentia > Hystricidae > Hystrix > Hystrix cristata. The sequence continues at coordinate 129,517 of PVJO010000383.1, read as the reverse complement.
TCTTGATCAAAATGTTGGCAAGGTGGGAGGGGACGTGTATTTTCATCGAATGAAATGTAATGGTCTTTTTGGCAGTGTCCACTGAAATATTAAGTATGTGTATGCTTCAAATGAATGGTTTCACTTCCAGATTTTTACCCAAGAGAAATGTACAGGTACCTGAGCACAAAGAAGCATTTATCAGATATGGCATTGTTATTATAGCAGAAAATATCCAGCAGTGCAAAGGTCTGACATGGAAAGGTGTTTTGTTTTAAACAAATTGTTTAGTGGATTTTGAAAAAGGAACTGATTAAATTTAATTAATGTAATTTAGAGGAAAAACAAAATACCTGTGGGATTTTTAACAAGACATATCTTCTTTAAGTGTGTACTTTGCCCACCTCTTATCAATCCTTGGCAATACATTTAACTGAAAGATGTCCTTTAACAATGCGTTTTCTAAAAGCGGTGTAGTATTGAGTGCGCACCTTGTATGGATAAGCACATAATGGTAATTCTCTGGGGGAAGATAGGATTGAACAAATGCTCAATTTTATTGCCAAAATATATGACTTGGGCATTTCTTTTGCTACCTTCCAATGATGACAAAATAAAGGGAAGGTCTAAACTGATTGTGTATCTGGGGCATGTAAACAGATCACTTTCAAGATCATGTGATGGGGCTGGGGATTTAGCTCAGTGGTTAAAGTGCTTGCCTTGCAAGTACAAGGACCTGAGTTCGATCCCCAGCACCAAAAAAAAAAAAAAGATCGTGTGATGTGTAGAATAATATCCGATGATTGTTTCTTAAATATGTGAATAATTGTTATTTAATATATCAGATCAAAGAAAAAAAAAATTTTTTTTTGTTCTGGGAATTGAACCCAGGGCCTTGCTTATGCAAGAAATCGTAAAGAATCTAATCTATGTATGTAGTGGGAGGAAAAAGAAGAGAGATTAATATGTTAGGTAGGTATTAGCATTTTAAAAGCAGCCAAAAGAAATGTTTTCTTTATGTCTGTGCTTATGTGAAAAACATCAAGTAAAATATCTTTGCAAAAGCTTTTCAGAACATCAATTCTAGCAGCTTTAATCTGTGGGTTTATTATTTGAAAATTTAAAAACAAAAGCTTTGGCTATTGTTAATTTTGATAAAAATTGCTTTGTAAAATGAAAGAATTATGAGGTTTTAAACCATCATGGTGCTTGATGAATTCGTTAGATATTTTTCATATAAAAGATTATCTTTGTTTAAAGAATTGTGTCCTGAAGATAATTTATAGTCCCGTAAGAAAAGAAGCTTATATTAATTTAACACTTGCTACAATTTAAGAAATATTTTCCAAAGCAATTTCTTTAATACACTTAACTTTAAATTACATTTGACTTTGTAATTGAGGCAAAGCCTGAAGAAGGTACTGTGGTCTAATAAAAATGCTGTCATGGTGAGGGAAGCTAATAAAAGATGAGAAGAGATATTATATCCTACTGAGACACAAGACAAGCTATGTTGTTTAAAAAAATAAAACTGAATTATTTTTGCAGAAATCAACAAAAGGTTCCATCGTCCTTGACCGTGTTTTCCGTCACATAAACCTTGTAGAGATTGATTATTTTGGGCTGCGTTACTGTGACAGAAGCCATCAGACGGTGAGTATAGTGACTTCATATTAACTTTTTCTGGTTATAAATTTCCCTCTCTCTCTGGCCTTTCTAGGTGGTTAGGTTCTTTGCAACTGAAAATGACTTTGAACACCTCAACCATATTTTTCCCTGATAATTTCTTTGCATTTTTCCCTCTTCTGCCCATGTCTGTAGCGTGTCTGGCTTTGCACCTTCTTTGTGTGTGGTCCTCTTTGCAGGGGGCTTAGGTGGCTTCCATCTTTGCATCCATGTCATGGCGTGTGCTCTCTGTTTGTGCTGTGGAGAGGACCGCATAATTGTCTAATGCTAGGAGAAAAGTGCTTAGCTCTTGAAGTGACAGACATGAAAGAAGATGATTAAAGAGAAGAAAAACATACAATGTAAAAAAAGTGCCTATTAAGTTTCGAAAGTGGTTTGAACTGTTACAAAATAACAAGTGGGGGCTTTCATTAATGAACTTGGTGATATCAGAGTAGTAAAAGCAGTCTGGCATTTGGTTTTGATGTCTGCTATTCACAAGGGTTAACTTGGAGGGTGTATTGGGTGGTAGAGAGTTACTAAGAAATTCAGCACAATGGGAAGGCTTTGGAGGTGATGATTTTGAAGATGAGATATTCATTAGTGGGACTTTGGGTTTAGTCTGAGAAAAAGCTTAAATGCAGATAGACACAGTTTTATTATGCAAACTGCTCATATGCCTACCTTAAAATTACCCTATTTAGCTGCCTTTATTTTTCATCCTGTGTAACTTCCTTTGAAATAAAAATGTTCTTCCTCTTCCTTCATCTGTTCTCCCAACCTCCACTGGGTTGTTTGGGTTGTATTCAGTGAGGAACAAGGTTTTCTGAATCACCTCTCTGAGCCCTGGCCTCAGGAATGTCCTAGCATGAGAGAAGATAGGCAGATGGAATGGTGTTGTTGGTGGTGACCTGTGATTTCTGTTTAATCTATTTCACAGGAAGATTTCACAAGATAGGAACAAAAATTGGGCATGTTGGATAGATTCGACAGAAAGGAATAGCTTCTAAGTCAAGTGGTCATTAATGAACACTTCAAAGAAGTGAAACATACTCAGTTCACTGAATTCTATCTCATATAGGCTGCAAGTCACTATAGCAAGACTATAAATTTATCCTGAAGGATTAAATTGAAGGCTATAGAAGGTACTTTAAATTATATTCATATTTTATAAATAATATTTTTTCCTAGCAGAGAAAAATACAGTTTTGGCTCTTATTCAATATATCAGACCTTGCTTGGATAGATTGACTGCCTTGCTAAAATTTTGTAGATTCTCTCTGTTTCTTTCTCCTTCTCCTTTGCAAAGGAAAAAATGTGAAAGCTAAGAGAATTTCAAACAGTGGCCTTTCCTGTTGAAAGATAATTAAAAGTATTGATGGTTTATTGAAAGTTTTGTAGGGTTTATATTAAGGCCATTTTTTTTTTCTGTTACCTTTACTCCTAAGGTTTGGTATCTGTGATAGGTGTTTATAATACAGATTTTATGAGAAAGTAAAGTTGAACACTTAAAAGGGGAAGTTCTTAATATGTTTTGATGTAGTAAGAACATCGGGTATATAAGTGATGTATACAAAGTACTCTTTGCCCTCTGAATTTGTGTTGTTTTCTTCTAGTGATAAAATAGAGATGATTTTTGTAAACACTGCTTAGTCTCTGCATGTTCAAATGTATTGTCTGATTGCCTTATAGTTCCTTTTACTTGTAGGAAGCTTCGAGTATATGGTTTTAAAAGTTTGTATTTCTAGTATATTAGTGGCAGCAGCTGTACATATCTCATATTTACTTAAGACAGATAAAAATTTGAACAGTAACCTTATGTTAGAAGAGCACAGGATATGGTAAAAAAATCTCTCTTAAAAATTAAGTAATGGTTTTCATGAATGTTGCCTGAGTTACAGTCCATTAGATTAAATTCTGTGTATTGCGTTGCTTTTTCTGTACCCAAAAGTTGATTTTTTTAATGAGGAATGCCTGTGCAATGATGCTTAATTAACTAATTAAGATGTACATTAAAATATATTGAAGAGAGGACTTTGAGGCCCTAAGACAGACCACTAATGTCAGCTCTGGGGACATACAGAAAGAATGTGGGATCTCTGCAGATGACTAGAGATGGAGAGGTGGGTCACATCAACACAAAGCCCCAGGCTCTTTCTCCTTTCTTTCTACACTTTAGCAAATGATCACAACTTGGGGCCCTGTTGAACGCTGACTGGAACTGGGGAGCTATGTAATTAACCCCAAGTGTCCTTTCTCAAATTTAATTGTTTTGGGGGATGCTGGGGATCGAACTCCCAGTCTTGCATTTGCTAGGCAAGTACTCTGCCAGTGAGCTAAATCCCCAACCCCTATATTTTAATTTTTATTAGTATATGCTCGCAGTACATGATAACATTCTTTATGGGGAATTGGTATATGTACATAGCACATCTTAATTCTTTTTATGTCTCCTTCTCCTCCCTCTCTCTCCCCTACTTCGATCTGTTGGTCTCCTTCCCAGTTGCAAAAGATTTATCTTCCTGTTTCCAATTATCTGTCTTTTATTTTGCTCTGTAATCACTCATACTTTGGGTTTCTGCTATAAGAAACCATGTGAGAGAGGAGGGCCGGAGAGTGGGAGGGAATATGTAACAATGAGGCAGAGGTTTGGGTGGTGTAATTTTTGCATGGGGGCCTTGAGCCAAGGAATGCAGGCAGCCTTTAGAAGCTGGAAAAGGTGAGGAAATGGAATCTCCCCTTGAGCTCCTAGGAGGAAGGCAGCCTTGCTACATTGTGATTTTGGCCTAGTAAGATTCATTTTGAACTTTTGACCCCTAGAACTGTATGAGAATATGTTTCTATCACTTTAAGCCATCAAGTTTATAATAATTTGTTATAGCAGTAGAAGGAAACTAATATGGATGTAGTGCAGGAAGATTTTATTCTTGCTTGCTCAGTGGGAATCTAAGCTTTTATTGCTTGGATTTTTCCCATTAGAAACCTGAAACATAATTACTTGTCCTAGTGATCAGAACTGTTTGTGCTTCCCCAGCTGTGTGCGAACAATATTAGTTGTTGCTTTAGAAGTATTTAGGTTCCTTGTTATGGAAGAGGGATGATGAGCTCAGTTAATGATAGGCACAACATTGAAATTGTGGCATAGACTTCTTCACTTTAAATAATTGATGAATTTGAGATTAATCTGAGGCTGGAAGGAACTCGAGCCACCTTTTGCGTTTTCAGAAAAAAAGAGCATGATGTGGTGGAGAGAATAGCTGCCTTTGGAGTCACAAAATAGGGTTATGTCCTGCATTTGCTTCCAATGAATGGTCAAGTCCTTGACTTTTCTGAATCTTAGTGTCTGTGTTAATCTGTTTTCTATTACAATGATGAAATACTTGAAGCTGGGTGATGAGTAAAGAAATGAGGTTTATTTACTCTCTGGCTTGCAGGTTTAAGGTCATGGTGTTGGCATTGGTTCAGCTCGGGTGAGTGGCTCACTGAATGACAGGAGTACGTGCAGTAGGGAGAGATCACCAGGCAGGACAGGAAGTGAGTGAAACTGGAGCGTGTCCAGACTTGTTTTTTTATAACAACCTGCTCCAGGGAACTGACCAGGCTCCCCCAAGAACTACATCAGTTCCTCCTGAGAGCAGCACCCTCAGTGACCTAATTGTTTCTCACTAGATCTTACTTTTAAAGGTTGTACACCAACTCCTAGTGCTACCACAGTGAGGGCCAGGCTCCCACACACGAACCCTTGTGTGTACATACTCAGACCATAGCAATGTCCTTATCTGTAAACTGAAAATAAAATACCTTCTCTCACCAACTCATAGACTGGTTGTAGGATCTAACCAGAATGCACGAAAGCTCTGTGTAGATTTTAAAATGTTGACTGTATTAAGTGGCCTTTCCTGTTGAAACCAGGATGGGTGAAAATATAGCCGGTGATTTTTTAAAAGTAAAATAGGGAGGAAAAGTAAACAAGAGGAAAGAAGAGAGAAAATCAAATAAGCTTTAAAGTCTTGAACACTTCTGGAGATTTTTGAAGATGAGTTTTGATGGTATTCAAAGCTGTATCAAGGATAAATGTGATATCCCAATACTACTTCTGGTTTTAATAGTAGTAGTTATAATCATGTCTTATTTTAACATTAGCACTTGAGGCTTCTTTACAAATTACTCCCTGAAAGGCAGTAGTTATATCTAATTAGAACTTTTCACAGAAGATGGAGCTCAACATGGCATTGAGAATCAGGTAGCTCAAGCTGGTGCCCTTTGACTTCAGAAGTCAAAGAAGGGGGAAAGCATGAAGCACACAGGTAAAATGCAAATTCCTCTTTCTTCAGGGAACTCTTCCTTAGCTTCACAAGACAATAAAAGCCATCAGAAAGCAATTTCTCACCTGCCTGGCCACCCTCACTCCCAAGCACACCTAATTGCTTCTTATCCATCCTTGTTACAATGGGAGTCTCAGTGCTTCTGACCTTAATCTTATTCCTTGCTCCTCTGGTAGCTCTGACCTCCTGAGAAAGGAGACCTCGGTGGTCCGTCGGTGTCTGCGCATATTCAGATCTCTCTCCTTTAAACCACCCTTCTCCCATTCCCAAGTCCTCCTCTGGAACTGCCGTGTTTGACTCCCTGTGTCACACCTAAACTCCAAAATGCTTTGTCTAATTTCATTGCTTTGCTTTCCATTCTTAGATCCGTTCATTCCTAAACTTCTCACAGTTCGGCTTTGAGTCCTGCTGTGCACTAAAACTCCCTCCCAGGTTGCCAGGTCTTATTGTACTTGGTCTTTCTGTTGCTTTGACACTAATGATTTGCTCTTTCTGGAAATCTTTTCATTTTGTTTTTATGACATCACATTCTCCTTATTTCCTCTTTTCAAGTTTTCTACTAGTTATTCTTGTGTAAGTTTATGTCACTTTTCCTCTCCCTCATCTATAAAATGTTGTGACTCATCAGTGTTTTGTCTTTGATGTTCTTCTTGTGTTTTAACTCTGTACAGGCTCACATATTTAGTGCTGCCTCTTCTGGTACTGTTTGTTTCTGAAGTAATTTCTTTAAAAATATTGGTTAAACTATTTGTATATTTGTATTCCCCCCAGTGCCCCCCAATACTCTGGCTATTACTGAACAAAAATGATCTTCACACACTGGACTACTAGCAGGCAGGACAGCTCTGGCCTCTCCACCATGAGCAATGCATTCTTTGCATCCTGATACTGTATTTTGCAGTGTGTATGAGATTTCACTTGCTGTGATTGGACGCTCTGGCAGACACTTGTAATAACTGATAAGCTGTTTGCAAGTGACAGTATGAATCCTGTTGCAAAGGAAGAGGGGAAGATTGTCATGATGAATTATTACTCATTGAAGCTTTTCCTCTCTCTGGTGTTTTAAGCACCTGGTGAAGGAAGAGAGGGCGCAGATGAGGTGAAGGGATCTTCCTTGTAGCCATTTGACATTAAGCAGCACAGCGGCCTGGGAGGACTGATGACAGCATACGAAGCCTACCTGGGAAGACATCATGGCTTCTGGGTGTTCAGAGGTCTGACAGGGAATGCCAGGAGTGTCCTCGTAGAGACCTGGAGGGCTGAAGTTCTCATTTTCCTGTGTTATGTGTTACTATTCCTAGGCAGTCTTGTCTGCTCTGTGGTTTAAATTGTTACTAAAGTCTGGTGACCTTGGAGAGTTCACATTGCCAACCCACACATCTCAAGAGGCATTGCACGGTGTGAAAACACAGGCTGTGGGCCCCGACTCTGGGTTGAAAGTGCTCTCTACTCCCCGAGAGCTGTGTGGCATCCAGTGACTCTCCTAACATCTCAATCCCTCAGTTGTAAAGTGGGGATGGTGATAGCCAATTTCCTAGGGTGGTAATGAGAATTGACAGAATTTGTGTGAAATACTAGCCTACAGCTTTAAACTGTGTGATCAGGAGAATGTATTAGCTCTTTCTTATTTACTGCTTAGAAGCCTGTCAGGTTCCTCAAATGTTGTGTCTTCAAACTGAAGCCTTCATCTTCCCCTCCAGATCTCTTTAGAATGATGTACCTGAGAGTAGTGATTTTTTTCAATCACATTTAAAAAAACTATCTACCTGTGTATCATTGTAGGTTGGAGTTAAAAACTTTACTGTGTAGATGCAAATCTTTAATTTGTCATAAATATTGAAATTTGAAAATCTGTCATGTACTCTTAAATGTATCAGATCAATTTATATATCATACAGCGATTTTGTACCTCATTGCCTATCTTTAAAAATAGTACACGAACAAGATCTTCTGAAGTGATATATTTTTCTTTATGCCTTTTGTTCTTAAACTTGTATTGCTAGTTCACTTTCTCCACAAAGTTTTAACTTACATATTTATTAATATTAATATAGTTATCTATAAAAATCATATATATAAATTGAAAATTTAAAAGTTTATTTCCTGAGACCTTAAAGCTCTAATTGTTGTTGAGCCTAAGAGAAGTTATTATCATGGTTGTCATTATGCAATTAATTACAACAGCAAAATATTATGCATTTTAATAATCATTCAGCATAAGAAGTAAGCATTTATTGGAGATATATCTCTTCATGAAATGAATAGGGCTTTTTCTTCTCAATTAGTTCACATACCCCTGGATAATAATAATATATTCCTGGAGTGCCATAGGGATTAGCCATAGTTTTATTCCTATTTTTTTAATAGATCTAAGCATGAGTAACCTCATGTACTTATGTAGAAAAGGAAGGCGTTTCAATAAAGGAAGATCACTTGATTCCTTGAAATCTGTCTGTGTTATAGGTCGATGTCATAGAGAGATCTGTCACCTACAGTTATTTTTAGTAACTTCTCAGGTACCTCAACACAGTGTAACCATCATCTTCCCTCCAAGCCTGCTCTTTTTCTTATGCTTCTGAGAGTGGTGATTTCTCAGACCACTTGATTGGGTTGTCTTTCAATTTAATTGAAAGCAATGAATCCAGAACCATTTGAATGAACAGTTTGTCCACAAGTCATTATGGTAATTCAATCTATAATTTCTGGGAAATATGTTTTAAAATGTCTTATCAAGAATTTATCAATATATTATTAATTAGGCAGTTTTCTTTCTTTTAGAGGCACTTGATATAAGACAATATAGTTGGAAGGGACTGGAAAATAAAAATTATTAATTTCAGGGACAGGTGCATGGCTCAGTGTTAGAAGACTTGCCTACCAATTTGTTTCAGCTTACATCTCTCAATACAAGATTTTTGACAAAATGCATTTGTTTAGTTGCATACTTGATATTTTCATGAGAATCTTGGAGCTGCAGACTTAGTTCATTTGGTTTATGGAAGATGTCCAACATATAACTCTTTGGCAAAGCCAGCCATCATTAAACCACTCAGCCAAACCAGCTTGCTTTCTGTCATTTGTCAATTTAAATGAAAATGTTAACGTGTGTTTTTTGAGAAGTATTGCACTTGGAATTCTAAGATGGGTAGACAGAAAAGGTGTAGCCTTTTGTCTCCTAGAGGATTTAGGGCTGCCTTCAGTGAAGTCTTCCCAGGGCTGATTTATTTTATTCTTGTGGGACTCTATCTCATGAGCCTGCATATTTGATCATAGCTGTAGGATGGAAGTTGGAATATCATTAAATCAGAATCCGCTCTCCTTCTGCTGCCCTACTATATATCTGATTTTGGAACATTCTGACTGTGGGCCAAAATACCATGATTCTAACACTTCAAGTATTCTTTGCTAGAAGTATATACGGGGGAAGCGTCAAGCTTTTTCATCTGGTGTTTGTGTCTTTATTAAAGGTGTCTTTGTTAACATCAGTCTTACAAGTGTTCCTATGATTTTCCACAACCTGGGGTGGATCCCTAAGGGAAAATTTAAACTTCTATACATGATTTACAAGGTCCTTGAAGGTACGTAGTCCTTGGTTACTTTAAAAAAAAGTTTTTTTTTTCAGTACTGTGGATTGAATCCTGGGCTTTTGCACTGAGCTACATCCCCAGACCACCTTTTTTTTTTTTTTTTTTTTTTTTTTTTTTAATTTTGTGACAGGGTCTTGCTAAGTTGTTAAATTGCCCAGGTTGGGCTTGAACTTGCAGTGCTCCTGCCTCAGCCTTCCAGTGTGCTGAGATTACAGGCATAAACCACCTTGCCTGGCTCCTTGGTTACTAATGAGCTCCTTTTCTCGCAATGACCCTACGAGTTCTCCATTCAGATCCATGCTCTGGGGTCAGTGTAGCCACGCTGCTCTGCCTGCAATCCCCATAACCAGACTCTTGGCACCTGCTGCTGCCAAGACTTACCTGCCTGGACACCCTTGTTCTCTTCTCTTCCAGTTTACCTGGATAAATACCACACTTACCTTGTTTTGTTTTGCTTCTGTTTTAGCCACTGAGGGATGTCTCTCATGGTCTTCCTTCCCAAAGCTTTGCTTCACCCCCAGAAATGCCTGGGACTTTCTCTTCTCAGGTATTACAAACCCTGTTTGTATTGCCTATTAAATAGCACCCCTTAATTAGAACTCCTCGCGGGGAGGGATGCTGTATTACTTTCTCTGTCACGCAGAGTGCAGAGGAGTGGTCTGTGGTGTTGGAGTGAGGAGCTGTCCCGGAAGGTGCCTGCCGGCCATGGGGAGGCGGGGCCTCCACCACCACGCTCTCCAGTCTGTGGCGCCTTTCTGCTGTGCAGTTCTTTTGGGTTTAGCTGCTTGTTTCTCCTGGGAAAGGCCACTGAGACTGCTCATTTTAAGCAGATCTGACCTATATTTTTAAAAGGAAAAGGCAGATCATTACTGAGATGTTAGGAAGTTATCTTGGAAATTGATGAGATTAGAGAGAGACACATAGTTATGTGGTATTTGTAATGTTCTGGCAGCTGCTAGGTGCCACTTAGATTGTTCTTGTCTGGCTGGGAGGGCAGTGTCTGTGTAGTCGAGGAAGGCGCTGTATACTGTGTGAGGACCTTGGGCCTGGCAGTGTCATCTGTCACTGTGTGGTTGTGGGTCATCATTTAAATTTTTTTCTCGTGATAAATAGTGCTTGTAATAAAAAGGTAAATTTTTCTTTCTCTATAGTTGACAGTATCTACTAAGAGAGGAAAAGATGGTGTTTCTCTGAGACATTTTTGGTTCAGATAAGGTCTTTTCTTTCCTGAACACAGTCATGCGAGGCATCATGCGAATTCAGGAGCTGGCGTGCTTGGGAGGCCGGGACTGCCGATGGAACCGCTGGCCGGAGGACACCTGCCGAGCTGCCTGGTGCGTGGTGTGCTTTCCACACTGTGGCAGCTGGGAGAAGCAGAGCATGCTTTGATTGGCCTTAGGTCTCTGATGCATGTGGTGATTTTGACATGGATTTTCAAACACTCTGGAAACACCTGTTTGTCTTGAGTCAACTCCACAACATTTCCCATTTATAGTTTTTTTTTTTTCTTTCAGCTCTCCAATGGTTAATGCCAACAGACACAAATGTGTCTCTGTGGTTCATATACAATACAATATTTTATCCTGTGGTTTCCATAAATTTGTTACTTTCCAGGTTTAGGGAGGTGAAGAATTGAATTCTATCTTGAATAGAATGTTCTTTCTTCATTGCTGGTATCCAGTCCCTTTTTTCATCAAAACTAGGTTAAGAAGAAAAATAGTTGAAAATGACAAGGGAACAAAATACTTTAAAACAAAACTATCTGGACTGAATGCAACATTAGCATGTCTACTTACATTTGTATATTTATTTGTGTATTTATCTGTAAAACAAGGTATGCAGATATGCTAAGTATTCTTGCCAATAAAATTGGTGCCTGAAAAATTTTGGTGACCTGTACCTCCTTTAGTTATATAGATACATGAAAGGAATGTTGCTGATTTCCCTACAACGCACATTTTATTATATTAGACTGTCCTCGTAGATGGTTAGTTGATTGATGGCTAATGAGAAAGAAGTGGTTTTAGAGTTATGGATTCTAGATATTTTCTTGCTTTTCATAGGCCCACATTCTGTAGGGCCCATTGCCCTTTATGACCACGTCGCAGGAGTCAGACATTACTTCTGTTATAGTCTGTTGATTTGAAGGGAAGCAAAGACCAGCCCACATTTACAGAGAGGAAATACCACAGTGTACCTGTTAATAGGAGTGGTGTTGACTAATTTTGAAGACATGTTTTAAAACATGAGAGTCAAAAATTCTTTATATTTTTCCTACATGTAAAATTACTCATCTTTCCCGTGGTCTCCCAACATTCTCATTTATTATGACTTTGGACTCAAGCTCGAGGTTCAGAAGCTCATCAGATCACATTCTGGGTACTTGTCTTCACCTCCTTGAGTACAGTTCCTTTTTCATCTGGAGAAAGATTTAGGTTTCTTCCTCTCAACTCAACAGTGCTGATACAGGCAAAGAATAACTGCTACAAACATCTGCACTTAGGAAGAATACAGGAGGCGGTTACTAGTCCATATAGTTTTTGCTAATTTTAAATTTTTTAAATTGATGAAATATTTGTATAAACTCATGGTGTACATTACCTTAATTCAGGTTTTGAATCTGGCCAGGCCCATGCTGTCATTCCTTTTAGCTTAGCTCTTGGTCTTACCGTCTGGAGTTGTTCATCGCGATGCTTAGCCCTTCTCTCTGGGATCTTGGTTCTGTTCTCTATCTCTTCTTTGTTTTTCCATAACAAGTAGTATGTATTTGTAGCTGACCGTTCTCTTCTTGCACTCGGCCTACTGAAATCTGGGGGTCCAAAGCCTTATATTTTTTGCAGCCAGAGTGTCTGTTTCTTTCAGCCCATGCTAATTAAATTATTTTTAAAATCTTGGTGGATTTCTTATGAATCCATTTTTAATTTACCTTATTTAACGAGGCAATGCTCTTAAGTTACTTTTTAAAAAAATTTTATTTTAATGGTACATTTCAGATGCACAGTGATAACATTCATCATAGGGGATTTGTACCTGTCATAAGTTACTTTGAAATAAGCTCTTCTATACCTTTGATTCCCTGCAAGGCTGTTGAGGAGCAATGCTCTTAGAATTCTTAGGGGAACTTTTCTTCATTTCAATGAGTCCCCAGGCATGACATTAATTTTTTTTTGAGCACTTAATAAAAGTTTTTACCATTGCATCATGTTTTCCTGATAGCATGCGGCATTCAATCTTTGCTTAGAAGCCATTTCTTAATTGTAGCACTGTTTGCCTCCTGATAAGGCAGGGAATGAGAACATTTTATTTTCAGACCCAGTAAGTCCTAGCTTCTTTGCAACAGTTGGCTGCCTGCCTGCCTGCCTGCCATCCTTCCTTCCGTCCTTCCTTCCTTCCTTCCTTCCTTCTTTCTCTCCTTCCTTCCCTCCTTCCTCCCCTCCTTCCTTCCCTCCTTCCCTCTTTCCTTCCTTCCTTGCTTCCTTCCTTGTTTCTTCCCTCCCTCCCTCCCTCCCTTCCTTCCTTCCTTCCTTCCTTCCTTCCTTCCTTCCTTCCTTCCTTCCTTCCTTCCTTCTTATCTCTCTTGCATTTTATTACAGGCAGCAAAAATTGGCACTTTTACCAGTCTGCTTGGAAATCTTATCTGGATCATCTAGTTCATTAAGTACATTTAAAAAAAAATTTCCATGTTGCCATGAGCAACAGCATTGCTAAACTTCCTGCTTCTGCATAATAAGGTCCTCTTTCTTTCTTCTTCCAGTAGATTTCTTTTTGCTTTCCTTTGGGTCCTGTGGACAAGACTCTTTAACTGCTACTGATTTTCTCTGTAAGGTTCTTCCTTCTGCCTCATCCCAAAAACACTGAGTGAGAAGTGAAGAGAATGGGGCTACAGAATAGAGGGCCTTACAGGCTATCATAAAGACTTTGACTTTTACTTTTTGGAAGAAAGGAAACCATTGGATTATTTTGACCAAAAAGTGAACTGATCTGACTCGTGCTTTGAAAGAATTCTTCTGCTTGCAAAGGTAGACACAAGGATATCATTATAGGAATTGTGTAAGAAATCTAGTTCTTGGTGATGGCTGCTTTGACTTGGGAGTGGTGAGAATTTGAAGATTCTGTTTCTGTTTTAAACAGAGAGCCAACAGGATTTACAGATGAATAGTAGAGAAATCTAGCCCAGAGCTAACAGAAGAGTGTTGTACCATTTACCAAGATGGGAAAGATGGCGAGAGAAGAAGGTTTTTGTTTTAGAGGGAGTGGAATTATCAGTTTCAAACATACGAAGTTTGACATTCTAATAGACATCTAAGTAGAGATGTGCAGTAGGCATTTGGATTTGGGGGAGGATTCTGGTTTGCCAATAAATTTGGTAGTTGTCAGCATGTAGATGGCATTTACAGCCATGGACTTTGCTGTGCACTGTGAGCCTTGGGCAATCTAGTCTTTCCTGGTTAGGGAGATAAAAAGAACAACCGCAGAGGATAGTGTGAAAGGGCTGCCAGTGAGGTAGCAGGAGAAAGGAGAGGGAGGGCTGTTCTGGGAGCGTGTGACAAACATTTCAGGTAAGCGGGTGAAGACTCGCACCTTTCATTAGATTTAACAACGCGGGGGTCATCACATTTTTTCCCATGTTACCGATATGTTACATTTCTTCCTGTCAAGTACTTATGTATAAGTGTAAGGAAATGATTGCTTGTTGATAGCAGATAAACCCAGAGTGGGGAATGATGCTGATGCCAGACATCCACAGGTTGTCCACATGGGCAGCTGAGATGGTGACATCTTTGCTTTCTGCAGGTTCAGTGTACACAAGCTCAGTTTCACGCACAAAGTTATTTAAAAGATGGCATTTAATTACCTTTAGGGTATGTATATTGAAATGTGTATAAAACATATAAGCCCAGGTGTGGTGGTGCACACCTGTCATCTCAGCACTCTATGAGGCTGAGGCAGGAGGACGGCAAGTTTGAGGCCAGCCTGGGCAGTTCAACAATGGAGTGAGACCCTGTTTAAAGCTGGGGATGTACCTCAGTGTAAAGGCCTGGTTTAATCCCCAGAACTGGGGTGAGGAGCACCTCATAAATGCATTTTATGTGTAGACCTAGGTCTCATCTCCAAGAACTCTCATTTAATTGCAAGAATTACAAAATTAGAAAAAAAAAATCTTAAACCTGAAGCCCTTCTGGTCTCAAGCATTTTGGAGCAGTGATACTCAACCTGTAATAAAGTGGATTCAAGAGGGGATGAGAATATAAAACAACTTTAGTTTTCCAGAGATATATTTTCAAGTATAAGATGAAGAGATATGGCAGTCAAAAAGCTTTTCATTTATTTATTTTTTGGGGTTGTTGGGGATTGAACTCAGGGCCTTGCGCCTGCTATGCAAGCATTCTACCGCTTGAGCTAAATCTCCAACCCCCCCAAAACCTTTTTATTTTAACATGGGAGAAGTGAGGGCGTGCATTCATTCAGGTTTGACTGTAGAAAGGGAAAGTCCGATGGTGCAGGAGGGAGCCCAGATTGCTGATCCATGTTTCTGAGTGGAGGAGAAGGGCTGGGTCTGAGCAGGGCACGGACACTGCTGCACAGTAATGGAGAAGGGCAGGACGCAGCACAGAGGCAGAGAGGTCGGCAGGAGGTAGACGGGGTGAGAACCGTGTGCTCTTGTGATTGCTGCAGTTTCTGGCTGAGAGTGAGCAAGGGAGGGGGGTCTTGGAAGTTTATGGATGGAGGAGAAGGTGCCAAGGAGTTATCTAGGTAAGTGAGAGAATAAAAAGTTGTAGAATTCTGGGCGATACCAAGGGCTCCCTTGGGCTACTGATAATGGATTTGAAGTGAGCTCATTCACTGTCGTGCAGTTTGGGCCTTCATTTATGTGCAGACTTTGGGTGCCTGCATAGGGAAGGCAGGGAGTGGGTTAACCATGGGTGCCCCCACCCTAGACATCACTCTAATGACAAGTCTTTGTTTTTGTCACCAAGGAGAGATAGCTTGCTTTTGGTGGTTTTACCAGAGACCCCAAGACTTCTGTGATTCATACGAAGGAGCAAATTAAAACCACATCCTATTCATGTTGCTCACAGGGCTGGAGGTTTGTTCACGGCGACAGCAGGAAAAGCACAGAGAGATAGCTGTCACCACAGTCCCAGAACTCTGGAACACATGTGCAAATCATGTTGGGTCTTAAAACTCCCCAAGAATGGCCCATTTTGTTATTTTTTGAGATCTTTTTGGCTCTGATGTCCCTGATAAGATGATCAATTATTTTTTTACTTCTGAGAGCAAGAGGTTGCTTTGCCATACTGACAAAAAACATGAATGTGCTTTAAAGCCTTTTCTTTGGCTACAGAAAATGTTAAATATCTGTGTAGCATTCTTAAATTCTCCAAAGGCGAATCAGCATTTCACCCAGGGTAAGGTAAGATGCAGCAAAGCTTTTATTATTTCATGCTGTCTGTTCTTTATTTAAAAATTTTCAGGGTCTATTCTACTATTAGAGCCCTAGGAGATGCTAAAAGAATAGTTGGCAAATGGAAGGTTGGACCCTGAATTTAATACATATCTTTTGAAGGTTAGGTTATTGATTTACTGGGTAGTATTAGACGTTAAAAATCTCATTTTGAGACTGTTACCTAGGAAATTGATGAAATTGAGACAGTATCAGCCAAGGTGGATGAAGGAAGCCCAGGGCGTTTATCCAAGACTGTCAGAGAGTCCGACAGGTCTGCCATTTCTCCCTGGGTTACATCAGTGAGGTTATTAAGATTGACTGACTGCAGCAGCAAGGCACCTAACTGCTTGTCTCTCACACCCTGGCAAAGAGCGAGAGCCAGAGAGAACTGTGATCATGGTGCCTTAGCGATGGGTGTTTAGGAGGCAGGGTGCTAACTCTGTCCCGCGTTAGAGAGAAAGCAGACTGTATGAAATCAGAAGAGACCAAGGTCTGTTTGGTTTATTGTCTTCTTAAAAAATAGGATCGGTCCAGCTCATGAACACACACAAACAATAGTACATGTTTCAAAGAGAGAAAGGAATGGCAAGAGGAGAACAGATGGATTTTCTTAGAGAATGAACCACTCAAATGTTGGGGGGGAGAGAGAGAAAGAGAAAGAGAGAGAGAGAGAGAGAGAGAGAAGGAGGGAGAGAGGGAGCGGGGAGGGAGAGTTGTTTCTCCTTGTAATCCTCAGGAAGATAGGACAGTTATGCCCCCAGGTGCCATTCAGAAAGGCTACTCTCTGGTGGCCAACACCATATTGCATGGTGCTGAGAGCTCTGCTTCCCTTTTCTTTTACCCTGTACAGGTGAAAAGACTGGAAGGCTATTTCTCTTTCTGGAAGTTCTTTGTCTTAATCTATTTCCTTAGTCTATTCCTGTAACAGAATATCTGAGACTGAGAATTTATAAAGAATACAGATTTATTCAGCTCATGGTCTGGAGACTGGGAGGTCCAAAGTCAGGCAGGTGCATCTGGCAAGGGCATTGTGCTGTGTCGTAACATGCAGGCAAGCAGATACGTGAGGAAAGTAGGAGGTCTTACTTCATAGCACCCTGCTCCCGTGGTAAGTAATCCTCTCCCACAAGAGCAGCATTAAGCCTTTATGCGGGCAGCACCCCAGAGACCCAGTCACCTTTTATGGACCCCCCAGTGCTGTTACAGTGATGATCCAGTTTCAACATGAGTTTTGGAAGAGACAAATTGCTTCCAAACCTAGCATCTTCAATGACAATTAATTTTTTAGTTGAGCTTTTGCTACTACCTGTTTGGGCCGCACTGATTTCAATATCATACTCAATTATGAAGTACTTGGAATATTACATTCTGTGTTGTCATTTCAAAATGTACCTGTTTGCTTTATGAGCAGGTGAACCGATAGGCATGTACTTTATAAAACCATAAGCCTCTTGTGGCCCCCATTTATTTATTTTGAGGAAATTTTTTGTGAATACATCATCCAGTGATTTTTCTCTTCAATAAAATCTTATAGTCACCCTGCAGAATTAATTTTCTTTCTATATAATTTACTCATCTTGTGCACTGTATCATCTCACTTACTGCATTGTAATGTGAATTGATGTCTGTGTGTCTCTGGCTGTAAATGTCTCCAGGCAGAGATGGGTTTGTTCATCTTTGGTGTGAGTCTACTCCTCAGGACGGTGGCTAACATGATGTACAGACAGCATGCACGGTCAGTATTCATAAAAGTCAAATAAATGGGTGAATGTGTGATATCCCAGGATAGAGCCTA
The DNA here is from genome assembly GCA_004026905.1 of Hystrix cristata. Lineage (NCBI taxonomy): Eukaryota > Metazoa > Chordata > Mammalia > Rodentia > Hystricidae > Hystrix > Hystrix cristata. The sequence goes on along the minus strand of PVJO010000383.1, from coordinate 111,718 downwards.
CTTCCAGAATGTTGGCCCTTGTGTCTAGTAATCTAGATGCAGTCCTTAAAACTGGGCTGTTGTGTTCAGTGGGAAATTCTTGTGCTCCTTTTCCAGTTACAGAGCAGCAGCCCATGTGTTTTATTGTGCTCTGACATATGCCGTGTTTGATTGCTTGTTGATAATGAGTGCTGACAAGTGCCATCCTAGTGTGGCTGCTTAGGTTCCCAGGTTGTATCTTTCCCTTGGTTCAATGTATGTGGGTCTCACCTTTCAAGATGTTGGCTTATGAAACTTGGTAGCTTGTGTTTATTATTTGCGCACTGGGGCATTTGTCATTGTCTGACCTCTGTAACCCCTGGTTTCCATTTTGATCAAATGAGATTTGTGTGCAGTGAGCTCTGCGCTGATGCTTAGCATAGCTAATGTGCACCCAGTTGATTGAATGGCCTTTGACTGAGTCTTGCCTGGTCTCTTTATTGCTGCAAAATTGTTATTTCTAACTCATTTCAGAGTCTTCGTTATACTTTTTTCACCTGAGAAATTCAATCGCTTTCATGGAAAGATACTTATTTTTAAATTGTACAGATTATTTTTAATGTGAAATTTTTTGATACATTAACCAGTTTTTCCTATTCCATTGAGCTAAAAGCTTCCTTCCTATTGTCTTTACTGAGCATTTAAAAATTATTTATTTATTTAAAAATTTATTTTAATGGTACATTTTAGATACACATGGTGATAACATTCATCATAGGGGATTTGTTCGTGTACATGATAGATCTTTTTTTTTTTTTTTTTGTGGTACTGGGGATCGAACTCAGGCCCTTGTGCTTGCAAGGCAAGCACTCTAATCACTGAGCTAAATCCCCAGCCCTTATATGATAGATCTTGCTGCTGCTTTTTTACCCATTCCCCCTCCCCTCTAACCTCTCCTCTCTCCTTATTTACAAAAGCTTTGTTTCCATTTTTCCTTCTATTCTTTATTTCTCTTATCCCTCCATTCCTTCCCCCTCCCCCTCCCTTATTCCCCTTTCCATGTGAATAATTTCTTCCCTTTCCCAATATAATACATTTTAGTCTTTATTTACATTTTCAGTTTTTCCACACCAGAGAAACAATGCGCTGTTTAAACGTGTGTCTGATTTATTTTGCTTAGGAGTATGGTCTCAAGATGCATCCATTTACCTAGAAGTATCTCAAGCTTATCATTCTTTATGGCAGAGTAGTACTCCATTGTATAAAAACCCCACATTTTCTTTATCCATTCATCAGTTGATGGGCATTTGAGCTGTTTCCAAAATTTAACTATTACAAAATGTGCCACTATAAACATGAGTGTGCATATATTTCTATATTCTTTTGGGAAGATAAAATAGCTGGATCAAATGGAAACTCTTGCCGTTTTTTGAGGAATCTCTATACTGATTTCCATAGTGGTTGCACCATTACTGGCATTTTTAAGGGTAGAAAAACATTCTAAAGGCAGGAAAACAAAAAAAATTGATACAGTGTATATACATATACATATATATATCTCTTGTGAAACATCACGTGGTACCACATTAATGTGTACAGTTTTTATGTACTTGTTAAATTCAATTAAATTTTTAAAAAATTTTATTTCAATGGTGCATTTTAGATGTACATTGTGGTAACACTGGGGATTTGTACCTGTACATGATAGATCTTGTTGCTTCTTTTTCCCCATTCCCCTTCCCTCCCTTCACCCTCCTCCTCCCTCCTTATTTACAAAAGCTTCATTTCTATTTTTTCCTTCCATTTCTTATTTCTCTTGTGAAATTCTTTTAAAAGTTATTACCAATGAAAATGAATTGAAGAATCTATAAAGTTTGTTGTCTTGGAATGATGATGTTAGAAAGAGAAATTGAAAAACTTTCCTTGGGTTGTTCTTTAGTAGTTCCAGGGTCAGACAGATGCTGTTGGAGCACAGCCCCTTCCCTTCCTTTCCATCTTGGCACTGAGTGAGTCTTCATTGCAGGGATGGTGCAAAGCCCCCCAGTCAGTGGGCATTTTCATCTCAATCTTGTGAAACCCGAAGCAAAGGAACCCTTGGTGGTAGCTTTTTATGCAGCAATAGAAACCTACTTCAAGTGTTAACAGGGATTTGTATCTGTTTTCTTGGAGAAACACAGGGCCAGGAAAACCTTTTTATTTATCACGGATGGCAATAAACAGGACACCCACCTAATGTTTCTGTTTTATGGCAGGAATTCATAGCTGTACATACATGGAGGAATGAATGTACTCTGTGTCCAACACACAGTTTAGCACTTGGATTGATTTTGCTCTCCTTGGATGAATCAGAGTTCCGCTGTGAACCACTATTGTAACACCAAAACCATATCTTTAGTCATTTTGGGCTTCAAAAGCCCTTGACTGGTTACAGCCTCTACTTCAGGTACCTTTTCTGTTTTAAAAGTGAGTGGTTCTAGATCTTTAAAAAAAAAAGGGAAAGTGATGAAGCCAGAATAATGAACACTGTGTTTTGTGTTGCTACTTTTCCGTTTTTTTGTATAAAAGGCCAGAAAATTGAAATTGTCATCTGGGTGTCATACTGCTTTATATGGGCAATGAAGAGTACGCATGAATAGTTTAGTACTATAATAAAATGATCACAATGTATGCTTACTATGGATGTTTGTATACTCTCAACAATGGGGAGGGAAAAGGGGAGCTGGGCAGGTAGGTTCTCTTGGACTTCTTTCAGTCCCCCAGATTCCTGACCCAGCAGTGCCCCAGGAGGCACGTCCAAGGAAAGTCTCCCCAAGGAAGGAATCTCACCGAGGAAATCTCACCAAGGAAGGGTCCTGGGGATAAGGTGGCTCAGGCGAGCCAGCTTCTCCTTTCCTCCTGAGAACAATGCAGAAATGGAAACTGGGTGGCCTGGCCCTCGGGCCCCCCCATTTTTGTCTAGGACAGTGGGGGAGAAATTCTATCTCTGCCATTCATTCAGGGCTCCCCTCGGTGCCTTTTGCTGTGTGCTTCTGGGAAACTCCTGATGCCGACTCTCTGTCCTTGTCCTTTTCCCTGTTCTTTCTGCAGGTGGAAAAACCAGCCTGGAAGCTGCTGTCTTTTTGTTTCAGTGATTTTATTTCACAAAGATGGGATTTGAAGGAAAGCCTCTTCCCAGGGCCTGGAATTGCCCTGTCCCTGCTTGAAATACTGTTCATTAAAGATGAATTTGAATTAATAAGCAAGGACCTTAGACTGACTAAAGGCAATAATCAAGAATGTCCCTTACAATTAATACTGATCATCTCTAGCATGTGTTGCATATACTTAGTGTGAGCTAGGGGCCAAACCCTAAAGACTTTCCATGAATTAACTTCTTTCATGTGTACAGAAACCTCGTGAGGAAGGTTCAGAGATTGTTGGCCCATGCTCATGGTTGTGGTGAGGGAGAGTCAGAAAGGAGCCCAGATGGGTCTGTCCTGGGACTCAGGCCTTCAGCCCCTGCGGTGCGTGGCTTGCCTGGATCCTTAGTGATAGTTTGAGGTAATTTGATTGTCTTCTGTGTCACACCCAGCAGTATTACTTTTAGGGGGTGGGACTGACTGGCAGTGAAGAGCTTGGGGATGAAGTAGGGGGAGACATGGCTCTAAAAGGATTGTGATGGGCACTTTGGAAAGGCACCTGGGGAGCAGTCTTCGTGGTATTGTTTCCCCACCAACAGTAGTAAGAGACACACTTGTAAGCATCTGGATGTTGCTGACCTTATAGTCACTATGAGAATTCAACCAAGGACCCAGAAAGCACTGTTTCCCTTTTCTTCTTCTTTATAACATCAACACTGATTTTTTCTTTCCTTAATGTTCCAGCCACAGAAAGCTGGGTGTGTGTGTGTGCGCATGTGTGTGTGATAAATGAAATGTTTTACTTGTCAAGGATTTAAATATCATTTAAGTAGCATTTTGAAAATAGCATTTCAAAAATATTCTTGAAGTAAAGGCTAATGAAAAGTAACTGATTTCTGTAATTACTCTTTTCTGCCTCACACAGTATTGGCTGGATCCTGCAAAAACCCTTGCCGAACACAAAGAACTGATCAACAGTAGGTATTCAGTTTTAACTTTGTTAAGGGCTGGCTTAAAGTGATAGAAAATTCATGATTACTTGGGACCAGACGTGGGCTGTAGCACTGGACAAATGTGTGTGCTAGCACTCAGGTATGTGAGCGGGGGGGTGGGGTGCGGTACGGTGTACATCACAAGGCTCAGACTCTGCGTGGCTCTTCATACTATATTGAATTTGTCCTGGGGTACACCTTCCCTTGATTTTGTCTGTGATTTTTCCGTATCCATGTCTTTAGTATTTGATTTTAAAGACAGACATATAGAAAAGGCAGAGAGGTGATGATTTGAAAATGAGGTGACAGGTTATGGAGTAGCCGGTTTTATTATTTACACCACTCAGTTTATTATTCAGTAATTAAGGGATGCCCTTCTGACCTGAAAAATTACTACAGTTCCAGAGAGAAGCCATCCCTTGTCAGGGGTTAGCTTTTGGTTTTATCGGTATGAATATTAGTAGGACACTCAACATAACTGCATATTCCTTAATCTAAATTTCTGTAACCCACTTTTATTTATAAACACAAACACAGACACATGCATGCACAGGAAAATACTTGCCTAGCTAGCAAGTGCAAGGTCCTGGGTTCAATCCCCAGTACTGGGGAAAAAGAAACAAAGGATAATTTTTTTCAAATTGTGGTAAAATATATGTAATATAAAATTTACTATTTTAATCATTTTCATCTACAATGCAGTGGCATTAAGTACATTTACATTGTTAGCCAGGTGCAGTGGTTCACACCTGTAATCTGAGCACTGAGGGAGGCTGAGGCAGGGGGATTGCAAGTTTGAGTCCCACTTGAGCAACTTAGCAGAGACTCTGTCTTAAAATACAAAATTAAAAGAAAAAAGGGGAGGGGACTGGAGATGTTGCTTGGTGGTAGAGTTCAGGCTCCAGTAGTGCGGAAAAAAAAAAAGGCCCCCTGCAAAAGATAAAAGATACCGTTCATATTGTCACGCAACCATTCTTACTGTGCATCTCCAAAATTTTTTCTCTGCTTTTCTGCCGCCGTGGTAGAAACCCTTGGAGTGACAATTTATAGCTCTGGCCCAATTGAACCAGTTAAAAAGTCAGTTGGAAAATCAGAAAAATCTCAGGAATGGTTATTTAAAATAAACTCACAGTTTTCTTTTTATAAGAAAAAGAAACTTCAGTTGAGGTGATGAAGACACATGTAAATTATTTTAAGGTATATTAAATGTTTCTGAACACATTTAAAGTGTCTATTTACATTGTATAAAATATTGTACTTAAATATCATTATAAAAGGCAATCACATTTTTTGTCCTAAAAATGTAATATTGTGAAAAATGTAATGTAGAGTAAGAATAAAACATTGTTACAATTGAAGTATGTCACCGAAGAACCCTGATTGTTCATCTCATGAGGTAGTTTGATAATAAGTGAGGGAAAATAGCACCAAATCTCCAGTAGAGAACTCAGAAGGAATATCTAAAATTATGGAACGTGTGTTAGTCCCCAGGGTTCTTACAGTCTCGGCATATCTATCCCTAAGCTAGTTGGAAATTCCTCATTATCCTTAGAGGCCTTGAAACTTGTCTTCATCAAAGGTAGATTAGGGACTCTCACTTTCTGGCTCTTATCTTTTTCTAAAGTAAAATAATATTAGGCTCACTTTACCCAAGGTTTCTTAAATGTTGACTTGGTGGGTTAAGATAATAATTTAACGATTGCTTGATCAGCACTGATTTTTATAATTAGTCTTGGAATAGGAAGCCAAAAATATCTAGGCAGACGTATTCTTGCCTGAAAATAACTTCTGTAGCCTCTACTGCCTCTACTGAACAGTGACACATGTATGTGAGAGTGTGTGCTCACTCTAAAGGTATTAGATTTTTGCTTCTCCCTACAAGGCTGCATAAAGTGGTGCCGAAACAGCACTGAGCACTAGGTATTAGCAGACCTGGATTTCATCTCTGAGATTTTAGCAAGCAGTTTAACTCCTTGGAGCGCCATCTGCCTTGCTTCTGTTACTAGATTGTTGTGGGACTCAAATGTTTATGTAACATTTTTGTACCTTATTAAGTGCAACCAAATGGTAATGATGCCTTATATTTAGCACTCAAGCCACTTTATATGTGAGTGGAAATTGGCTAAATTGGGCCAAAAGTCCTTAAAGAAAATTAGCCCAAACTGAGTGCTTTTCACTGGGTGTTTTTCAAACTTCTGCTTAACTGTCCATCACTAAACACATTTGACATGGCTGTGCTTGGTGAATAGGGCGTAATCTGTCACGTTCCAGAGAATAAAAGCAGCTTTGGGGTCTGGAGAAGGCCTCTTCCCTTTGTGCAAAGTCTCTGCAACATCTGTGTGCTCCCCGCCCCTAGGTGCCAGCCTCATCGCCCGCCCGCGGGCACAGGCGGCCCGTCTGCTCGGGAGCACAGAGCTTGATTGACACAGACAAATCAGCAGAGAGACTTCCTGGTTCTTCTAAATATTTAATAGTCTTGCCTGCCTGATGTCTGTGTTCAGGGTTAGGGTGTATTTGTCAGGAATGCAAGCACCGTGGTTAAGGAAACAACATATGGACCCTGTTCTAATGATAATACATTAGTTTTAAAATGTTTGGTTTTTCAAAGCTCTAGCATAAGTAGTGCTAGATGAGGGAGAGCAATTGGTCCTGGCCTTGATTGTTGTTTGTGTGCTCAAAGCAGGCATTGGGGTGTTATAAACATAAGCATGTGTAAGTAATAACGACATAGTTTGTGTATTATAAATGCATTACATCTTTATTATTTGTTCTAATTTATTTCATTTCTCCAACATCTAAATTTGTAACTTTATTACATAGTTAAAAATGGAAATAGTCGAGGGTTACTTTATGTTAGTTACACAGTCTCAGAGACTTTTACTGGGCTTATGCTCCACATCTTTTCTATTTTATCCCTGTGGGAGAACTTCTGTTTAAAAAGTTGCAAGTATGACTACCATTTGGTATGTCAAGTAAAAAGTACTCTTTAAAAGAAGCATATTAGTTTTAGTTACTGCACAGCTTGTAAGTATTCAGTTTTGAAAATAGCGTACATCAGATTCATACCTTCTGAAATAGAACTATTTCTAGTAAAGGATAATATAATGTGGTTGGCACTCAATGGGCTTTTATCCTCCTCCACAATGTGAGTGCTTATTATATATTTTTCCATGTATGTATAATTCTAGGCTTTGTTTCTGATTTTTCTGGTTTTGTTTTAGTTATTTATACAGTTAGTTTTTCTGTGTGCGGTAAAATGAGATAAGAAATTTCTTCTTACGTATGTAAGAATTCATTTTTGGATTCAGAAAGGTTTAAGAATGAAAACCTTTATTCTTAGTCTTAATTCTATCACATAGTCTCACTAATGATTTAAAGAAAGATATACATAATAAGAAAATTCTAGCTAATCAGTTTAAAGAGAAAATTTTTAATCCCTCTTCCCAAATTTTGCCACTGATTGTAATTTCTTGTATATTCTTCTAGGAAAAAAAAATACATTAGCTGATATTTTTTCACACAAGGCATCATATTTCTTGCACTTCGGAATATAGATTGATGATCCTTTCCACATCCGCGCCTACAAATCTTCTGTTTAAGTCTTCTGTTGCATGCTGTCGTATAATATATATCCTGTGATTGTAGTTGGCTAAGATTGTCACCTGCTGCAGAGCATTTGTTTTCAGCTTTCTGTAGAGGTTAAAAAAATTTTTTTTGATAATTGAAGTAATAAATGGATGATTTATAAAATCATTAATTTTGTTTATCAACATTTGTTCTTCATTATAAAAATGTATCATATATTGCGAATAATGGGAAAAATATAAATAATTAAAATTGTGCATAGCCTCATCAACCAGATGAGGATTCAGCAGCATTCTAGTGTGTTTGGCCTGTTATATTTTCTGTTTGTTTGTTGGCACATACACATAAATGTGCACACACACACATGTGTGCCTGTGCGTGCATGTGTTGTTGGACTCCTACAGTCAGCAGTTTCAAGGCCTGCTCTTTCCATTTTGTTTTTCTTGTGTCTTGTGAAATTCTTAGTGTAATTCTTAACATTTATATAATATTCTGATACTACTTTGAATATAATGTGAAATTTAGTTAATTCCTGTTTTTATTTTAGCTGGACCTCCATATACTCTGTATTTTGGTATTAAATTCTACGCTGAAGATCCATGTAAACTGAAAGAAGAAATAACCAGGTACAGTATTGACTGTTTTTGAACAGATACATATATGGTACGTGTAAAATGCTTTACTGAAAACAAACTAAAATTGAGGTCAGCCATTTGGATGTGTGTCTACCTGAATTTTGTGTTTTATCTCCTGTGAGGATTAAATTATACTAGCATTGTACGAGGCAGATCAGTGTCTGATGATAGATGTGTTTGAAAAGTGGCATTAACCTGGGTGACATGATGATAGGATTTTGCGTCTGCTCTGATGGGCTATTCTGTATCACCATTGTTGAGTATGCATTCTGCTTTTGTATTCATATGAAAATGGCTATTTGAACTGTCTAAAGGTGGGATGTTTTGATGCTCAGTTTGCATAAGTAAATATATATTTGAAGAACCACTTATTTCCCTTTAATTACTTGTAGCGTAAGTGTCAGCTATTCAGATGTTTCATTTCTCTCTCCGGGAAATGAAAAGGTAATTACCTTTAGTGTAAGAAGAGTGAGAAAAGACCAGTGTTTTAATGTATTTTTTCACCTTTGTCACCAAATATTTTATTTCAGTTAAAATATCTAAGGCAAAATATCTAATTGGTATTGATCAGGTTGTAAGAATAGTTCATACCAACATTTGAAAATGGCTTATAAAGAGCAGACAGTGGGGTTGCATTTTAACTTATTCATCACCAGTGAACTGGCTTCACGTGGTAGCAAAAGCAAAAACATTTTCCCTCAGTCAAGTGATCAGTTTTTCAGTGAAACTTTGTCATAGGCTCAAATAAAGCCTAATGCATTGCTTTAAGAGTGTATCTTTGATAATAAGGCACCTTGTGGTTTTGTTTCTATTCCATCCTTTTATCTTTCCTCTTAGACTTTCTTTGACTTTATTTTATATTGCACACAGAAGAGTGAGAGGAGGGTGGGCAAATCAGACCTTTTCCATCCCATGCTGAAGTATAGGCCTCCTTTTTTCAGAACCATGTGGATCTCTGCATTCACATCTTTCATAGTCAGGTTGTTAATGTGTTGAACAGTAGGGTGCCCACTGAGGTTTTCTTAGAGCACACCTCTCTTGGTGAAGGGCCATAAGGTGGGCAGGAGATGTTCGGAGAGGTGTGCTATTAACATTAGAATCTCATGGGGGAAACTGAATCCAAGTGGTATAAAAATAATATCTTTAACTCACGAGGGAATTGGAAGGGAGTGATAGTTTGTTAAAATACAGTAGAAGTCCACGATTTTGAGGTTGTCAGTAGTCTCTCTGCCTCAGTTTCCTCAACTGAAAAATTGAAGATGTAGCTGCCTTACAAAGTTCTCGTAAGCTTTAGCTGGAATAATGTACTTAAAGCTCTTACAGTTGTGTTTGACTCATCGTTAAATGCTGGACAAATTTTTTATTTCATTGTTCTGGCAAATATAATGTGGAATTATATTTTAAATGGGGTTAGGTTTGAAAAAATATTTGATGCAGTGGTAAGAGGAAGAAAAAAGTGTTTCTTAGTGCCTTAGATTATCTCTGTTCATCACATATTAATAGTGAACAGAAATTTCCCTATAGAATGTACTAAAGAATTGTTAACAGAATAAATGGATTGGTGTGTAATATTCCACCCCACAATATTTTCCATATAATCAGTTTTTCCTCACATAGTTAAGAAGCGGATCACACACATAGTTGGCTTACAAATGGTGGCCATGATTTATAATAATTTTTTGTCCAAAATATGTAGTTGAACTTAGATGAGTTAGAAGTATCACTATATACTTACTATTAGCATGTACTGAAAATAAAGTCATTGATCTCCATAAATATGTTAATTTGAATAGATAAACATAATGGATTTGCATGAGATAATTTTGGCAAAAATTAAAACCAAATAAGGAAAATTCTCCAATATATGCTGTTAAAAGCAAAATATACTTAGACTAACGTTTTCAAATTAAGTATTTCTCTTGATTCAGTTCTTTAGAGAATTGTTCCAGTCCTCTGTATTGACTTTTGTTTATAATTTTTTGATAGGAAATATATAGTAACCTTGCTTATATGCATACACATTTTTTTAAAATTGTGTATCATAGAGACTTCTTTTACTGTCTAACTCATTCTTTTTATTCCTGAAGAGTATTATTGATCCAGGCCCTTGTAGCTGGCCATCCAGGTTGTTTCCTTTTTTAACAATTTAATTATAAATGATGCTGCAATGAAGGTTCTCATGTACCTATATAATCATACTAGATACAGCATTCCAAAAGGGTATTGTACTTTGGGAAAAAAGATGAGAGATGAATGAGATACACAGGAAGATAAAGTTTCAGATTAAAAAAATATGTAGAATCATAGTCACTTGGAATTCCTGCCATGTGTCCTAAGATGTTTTCTGAGATAAATGAAGCTGAAGGATTTTATGGTCATACATTCTAACCTCCACTTTTACAGAACATTCCTGACTTATCAGCCAGTTTCTATTTAAACTTTTTGTTTGATAGGAAATCCGACAGCCTTGGAAAGCAATATGACATTCAATTGGAAATAAGCAATGCCTGAAACTTTTATCGTAACTACTAGGTTTTCTTTCTAGGTCTATTTGGAATAAATCTAATCTTTTGCTGTTAGTCCTTTAATAATTTTTGTCCTCATGAGATTTGTTAAACTTCTTTTCAATTATAAGTCAAATATTTTGACATCCTTCTACGTGTCGTGTTATTTATACCTTTGTGTCATACACAGATCCGGTATCTTTAGCACACATACTGGTTAAGGCCATAGGCTTTGGAATCAGGCAGCTGAGGTTTGCTTCCTTGCTGTTGCTCTCTACCTCTTTAATTCTGAGAAGATTACATAATGTTTTAAAATCTCAGTATTCTCATCTGTATAATGGAATTATAGTATTTCTTAAAAAGATGCCTGGAGACATATACAAGAAAATGCATCTAGAGTTCCTACCATGATGCAAAACATCTAAGTGTTCAGTAGATGGTAAGTGTAGCAAAAATGGAAATAATGATGGCTATTTTACATTTTTCAAATTGTTGATTTTTAAAACATTGGGAAAAGACCCAACATGGAGCCCTGAGATGGGTCTTCCAGGCTAAAGTCCAAACTTCATGGGTGTAGGTGTTCGTTTAACTACAAATCGTCATAGTCCTGCCCTCTAGCCCGCATTTCTGGAATTTGCATGTCAAAACTGTGTTCACGCCTTCCTTTTCATTCTGTAACCCTGCAGATCACTGTGTCCTGGCTGGGTGGAAACAGACTCAATAGCAATTAGGTAGAGGTCCAGTTCCTGTGTGCATGCAAAGCGAATCCCTACCCGTGATGCCACTGGCATTTTGCTGAACTTGTATGCATTTAACAACTCTTTCAAAAAAAGAAAATGTTATTTCTAAATGACTCTTCTAGCCTTTGGTTTTTTTTGTTTTTTTTTTTTTTAGCTTCTAAAAAGAAGTACCATATCTGATGTTTTTAGTTTTTGTGACACGTGATAGCATTTTGTTGGAGATTGACGTCAAGTTCACTCATTACTATTATCATTCTTTTTTAAACCATAATCTGTATTGTGTAAAGATGAGTTTGGTTTTAGCTTCTTTACTGACTGAGTGATGTCCAGTCTCCCTTTCAGTGAAGGTAACAGTCCTTATCTACCTCAGCGTGGAGATGAAGGTCACATTCTGCTATAGACACAGACATTTGTGAACTTCAGAGGGCTGTGCAAATGTCCTGGTCCTCGCTACCTTGTTCATCCTTTTGGTTTTAGTTCAGCTTCTTTCAGCAAACACCAGATAAATGGAACACCGTGAGGCCAGTGTTTCAAATCTGTCACTTGTGTTGTGCTGATTGGAGTATTGTTTTAAATTGGAAAGGGTGGAAGCCCACAAGCTTCTCCCTCATCTCATGATCTAGTTTGGGAGACTGTGTGCATTAGTATATTAATGTCCATAAGAAGGTAACCAGATACTGCTTTATGAAGCCTCTGCTTTGTACCCTAATGTGTTCTGGAAACTTCCTTTTTAAGCAGGTCATTTTAAATTAGCAATCTAACTAGGGTCACACTATAATTTATTGGCCAAATGCTGACATTTTAAAGAATGATGAGCAGAGCTGTTAATAATCATACCTCCATAGTAGGCTGAAACTAGATGGAAGTGTACTAGGCAAACTGGATATAGGTTCACCCTAATTAAAATGAGAGCTAGACAAAGATACAGTTATTCATATCATCTGGATGACACAGAAGGAAAGACTCAGCAACTTTAAATCTTTGTAATTTAAATGAAGTAGTAAATTGCATCCGTAAAATAGACAAAGTAAATTATATACAACTTTTTAAAAAATAGGCTGAAAAAGACTATAAATATAAAAACATCTAAAAATATGATCTTTCCGTGTGTATGCCCAAATCCCAGCACTTGGGAGGCTGAGATGGGAGGAGGTTGAGTTTGAGGCTAGCCTGGACTATGTAGCAAGACCCTATGTCAAAAAAACAGGACAAAAAAAGTGATCTTTATCGTAAATTTATCTTATATGAATCTAATAGTACAAACAGTCAAGATTCTTAATTAAAACTAATGTGCTTGCATATTTTCATAAGTATCTCTGGTAACTAAAAGGCAGGCTGCCCAGGGAGGTTAGAAGAGACGTCCTTTTTCTCCTTGTATTTCTCAGAAATGCAAAGAATTTTTTTTAACTTCCATTTAACTCTCTGTTCACCTGTACATCCGTCTATCAAATCAACTATTTAACGAGCACTAGTATGTGCTGATATGCTAGATATGGTTATATTTACTTGGTGTCTGCTTGTCTTTCTGTGTTACAGGTCTGTCTTTGTTTTTCTCTCCCCCTGTTTCTCTTTCTGTTTGTCTGCAGAGCAAGTGCCTTTGGATTAGGCCCTTCTGTTTTTGTGCTCTGTGGGGGATTTGACTATCTAGTCAAATGCTGTAAAAGTTTTAATAGAAGAAGATAAATAGCATCTGTGACCCATTTCTTTAGAAACTGAATTTAAAGACAGGAAAATCAAAGGTTCTTTAGAGATAGAAGGCGTAGCACAGACAGGTTTTCAGCACATAGATGTAACTAGCCAATGTAAAGAGTTTATAATTTTTTGTACTTAAGTTCTAATATTATTTTCCCCCCAAGAGGAGCACAAACTACTGTTAAAAAGTGGATTTGATATCCCAGGTGAGCAATCAAGGAAAGGAAATAATGAGTATACCATCTAACATTTGTATTCCCTCACTAAGGACATAGGTTGTGGGCAGTTGGAATAGTGATATTTATCGCAGCAGATTTTTATAATTCATTTCTTTTGCCTTTCTCTGCCCCTCCCAATGATATCAAGAATCACTCTGCAAAGGAAGCGAAAGCACAGAAAGCCTGAAATGTATGAATGTGAGCGTGCATGTGCATGCGTGTGAGTCACGTGTGAGAGCATGGCACTGATGATTCATTGTGTTGGTTCAAACCTCTGTCCCCTCTTAGCCCACTGGCAGAAAGACTAAACTAAAAATCACAAGCTAGTCAGAGTTCCCTAATCTCCGCCTTGAGAGGGTTCTAGGGTCACACTGCTCGGCTTGCAGTTCTGGATCTACTGTTAAACTAGTTGCCAGCTTTTGGACTAGTTGTTCATCTCTCCATATCTGTCAGTTTCCTTATCTGCAGAACGGAGGTAATAGCACCAACCTCACTTTTAAAGTTTTACCTAAGTTGTTTATATAAAATACTTAAGATGAGTTATAATATTTACAATGTTTAGAAAAGTTCTTGGTACTATAATTATAGCAGATTTTCTTTTGGCTACATAGAATGAGCAAGGCTGCAGATAATGAGCAGGGTCTTAGTAAGTGGGAGGAGTCACGAAATTACGCTACAATAACCTTTTTGTCTGTACACATAATCAGGGTTTATTTCCACCTGGGGTTGTTAGCATTGACCTTGCTGATCAAGGCCTGAAAGTTCAGATTCGAGTAGTGTAAGAGATTGTTAATCTCTCTTCTCCATTTCTCTTTTAGATATCAGTTTTTCTTGCAGGTGAAGCAAGACGTCCTTCAGGGCCGCCTGCCCTGCCCTGTCAACATTGCCGCTCAGCTGGGAGCATACGCCATCCAGTGTAGGTTTCCTGAGGTGTATTTGCTTCAGAGATGTCTGCAGAAAGTGCTTGTAATTTTCTCTGTGTGCAAGTTTATATTCTAAAATTCTTTATATTCTGAAATTCTTTTTGTCAAAATTCTAAAATTCTTTATATTCTAAATTTATTTATATTCAAAAATTCTTTTTGTCAAAAGACATTTTGGAAGGGGAAAAAAAGTGATTCCATTGTAATTCACATTTTAACCAGTGTCCTAATAAAAGAGGTAAAAATGGAGCCAGTTGCATTTCTCTTATAGTAGGTTGTATAGTGTTTTAGTTGCAGGCATAGAACTGATTCCTAAGTAAGTGAAGGGCCTGACAATCTCTTCGTTCTACCCTCCTCCCTGGAGTTCAGCGATTCTGCACCCTGCTGCCCCTTCCGGCCAAGTGGTTATGTTTCAGAGATCATGTTGCTTCTGGGCAGCTGTTGTGAAGGCTCCATGTGGTCTGGTGCCAACACTGAGTTCAGTGTGACGTGCATTTGTTGCTCAGCGCACATCATCAGCACTCGGCATCAGTATGGTGGCCACGTGGGGTGGCTCTGGGTTGTTTTGCCTTTGTTGGAAGGAGACTCATTTGGGCTGAGATTATTTCTACTAATAATTATCGAGGACCTTTTACAACTCAAGGGAGGTTTGTGGGAAATCAGACAGTGTGGCCCTTGTCCTTGTGACACCTGTAAAACCAAAATTACACAGGAAAAAGTCATGGGAAAAATATCAAATAGATGAATTGGGTTAGGGCTTGGTAGATTAATATAGGGAAGAGAAATTTTATAGGGGTAATATAGTGGGCTTTCTGGTTTCATACTGTTTCTTTCGTAACTCTAATGAGGGATTGCAGTACTGGGTTGTTTCCATGACCGTTATTTGGGTCATGGATGTTTCGAATCACTCTTTCTCTCAGTGTCATTGTTGGAGAGGAACTATTGGGGTCCATCCAGCATTTCTATTGTGTACCCTAACTTCTGTTGATAGCATTTTATTTCATATAAACTATTAAGAATAATTGAAGCAAAGATGGTGATAATTAGGGTCTTTGGGAAAGCAGAAATAAGAAATTTGCATTTTAAGTCAAGACTTTTTTATACCATCCCTATATATTCAAAGTTATAGTAGTAAAATTATTCAGTAATTATATACATTTACTAGTAAAGCATTTGAAGAAAAATGCTCCAACGTGATAGGGATGTTTTATTCCTGTTTTTTTAAAACACGTTCTTAAATTAGAGTAAAATTAGAATTTCTCTTCTTTTCTTCAGCGGAACTTGGAGATTACGACCCATATAAGCATACTGCAGGATACGTGTCGGAGTACCGCTTTGTTCCTGATCAGAAGGAGGAACTTGAAGAGGCCATAGAAAGGATCCATAAAACTCTAACGTAGGAATCATGTGTGTTATGGCACCGTCAGCCATCATCCCAGGCACTTGCCAGTCAAAGTTTCTACAACAACAGATTCTTCACCTGTTTCTTGAACATCCCAGCTTTCTTTTTCCTTCTATAGTTGTTTAGTATGCATAACTCTAAATTGCTCTTCGAGAACTCCAGCAATTTGAAAAAAGTATAAAGGAGAAGTAACTTAAAGCTACCACATTTTTGGTTAATGGCCTACCTGACCTTTCTCTATGTACAATTTTCCACAGAGAAAATTTATTTTGTATAGATTTATGTACTGTGATTTTATATAAGTGGAGGCATTCTATAAATATTTTATAGAAAGTTTAAAATTTTTTTTCACTCACTAGTATCCTGTGAAAAAATTTTAAAACTATACATATTATTTTTCACATAAAAAATAACCACAAATGCCTCAATGTATTTTAAATATGCTCTGTGTTAAGTGTGTAAATTCTTCACTCTCAGAAACAAAACCTATTCAGGTTGCACCAGCCAATCTGGAAATCATAGTGACACTAGAGTGGCACCTTGGAGGGCTTTATGTTAACACCACACGCACTTCTGAGAATAGACATGCTCCCCAGTAGGATTTTCAACTAATAGCCCGGAACCTTGAAGTTATAATTTAATTATAGTTATTTTGGTTAAATCCTCTATACTGACTAACTTTGCTTTCTTGCTTCTTATGTAGCATTCCCCCTTGAATATACTTGGCTTCAGATCTATTATAGTTAAGGGGGAAAGTGTAGAATTAATCTGCTCAACAGAAATGTTTGCCTAAAGGATCTGTTTGAGTGAGTAGGTACAGAAGTCGATTGCTGAATGGCAATCAGAGAAACCAGGCTCTTCATCTTGTATTAGCATGCAGTAGAAAGCTCTCCAGCCTGATTATAGAGTCCTTCATTTTAAGGTTTTGCTGAAGTGGATGCTAAAAGCCTGCTGGTTATAATATTATGAAGGGCAGCATGTTTGGCACATTCTGAGAATACTAATTCTGCTAGGAGTTTCAAGGTACAGTTGTATTGTGAAATTACTATGGAGCTTTAGGTAAAGTCCCTCCTGTATGTTTTATGGGATAGTGTGGTCAGTGTGACTGTTTTTACTAGGAATAAAGCATGATCAAGGTAGCTTTCCTGTGTCTGTGATGAATATTCTCCATGCGTTTTACAAGTAGGCCGTATGGCTGGTTTTTCAGTGTGCCAGGACTCAAACTAGGGAATGCCTCAAAGCAGGGTTTCTTAATTTGTAGAAATTTATAGCTCCTTTTATTAACCATTTAAGTACACCCCCTCCCTCAGTTCATTTCTGGCAGATGCGCCCCATCATTAGGTATGAATAGTCTTTCTTGTATATTATCACCAGTGACAATTTCTGTACGATTTAGAAAATAAAAATGGCTTTTATAAATTCTGTATGTTAACTAATAGTCCCAGCTATGCCTGTGCTTTGATGTTGATATGACCCCCCACTGGGTCGTGGGGCCTCCTTCCCTCCTTCTGCCCACTGCTGTGCTAGCTCCTTTTACTTCTGCTGCAGAGCTGCCGGTGCTTGGAGACATTTTGCTCTTTGTGAAGTACATGCTTCTTAATTTGAGTTCTTATACCCTCGATAACCTCTTTGAAAAGTTTTGAAACCAAAAACTTTAATATATGCTAGGACATTAAGCATGGACTGTAATGAGCAAGAATAGATTTGGTAATTGAAATTAATGTAAACATCACCTTGGAGTACATTTTGTCACCAAGAAGGTAAAGGCCTTGAAATACCGAGACTTAGTTTTGCATTAGTATAAGGGTTTTTATATTGCCCAGTGAATATAATGAAGATGGTTCACATCCCCTGTAACTGCCATAGCTCTTTGTAAAGTCAGGCTCCTTGTCTTTATTCTGGGTATAGGGGTCAGGCTCCTTCTGAAGCTGAGCTGAATTACTTGAGGACCGCCAAATCCCTGGAGATGTATGGTGTTGACCTCCATCCCGTCTATGTGAGTAACATTTAATTAACACAAAATATTTTAAGCTGATGACATTTTTCTTATAAAGTCACTGAAACTCCCAAAGGAAAGCTGCATTCCTGTTTCTTAGCAAGTAGATGATAGTTTTCATCTGTGTTTTTTGAGCACAAAGCAGCTCTTGCATGGATTAAACCCTAATGAGCTTTGCATAGAAGTCTGTGATTATATTTCCATGTGTAGAAAACAATTAACTGGGCTTGAAAACACAATCTGGATAACAGCTCCAAAGGGCTTAGCAAAACGTCAAAACAATTTAAAATTGGTCTATAATTGATTGCATTAGACAGAAAACAGGAGAATTGTCCAAAAATAGTTTTTATGGCTGAAAAACGTAAGTTAACTTGCCAGACAGAGCAGGCGTTAGGCAACAGGCCAGGTGAAGTGATAGGTAGTTCTGGGCCGGATGTGTAGGTTCTGTTGGTAGAAGGGTTGCCACCCACTATAGGTATCTCTACAATGGAAATATTTTTGCAGATTTTCCTTGGTGGCTGATGAAATCTTGCCAAATATAGTCAGTGAACAGTTAGTCTTCATCTGCTGTTGAGTGTTCTGGATCCAGGTCTTACACTTTGGGTCATTTTTCTTAGACTACCAATTGCTTATTCTGGGCCAGTGATATTGCAATGCTGTTGCTTTTGATTTTGTAAGGGTGTAGTTAGCGGTAGTCACATTTGATTATTTGAGAAAAGGAACCATGCAACTTATGCCTTTTAGGAAATGAATTGCTAGAGAGTACATACAAACATTTTGTCACTTGAATTGGGGAACTCAATTTTTAAGGAACACTGATAAAACTTTCTCTAATATGAAAGATCACTTGTGGATTCATTTTGTAATATATCTCTTGCTTGTCGGGCTTTTCTGAAACAAGAAACTATATGATATTATTTTTAACAGTCAGAAGCATCCCTGCACATGTGGTAGTAAAAGTAAGAGATTTGAGGGAAGTAGTAGTTCTCTGATTCCAACCTCAATAAGTCATTAAATGCTTCTTAGTACTGCTCTTTAAGAAACCTGTAAACCTTGGAGGCGTAATTATCCTTTTCCCTCTTAGCCATGCTAGTCTTCTTAGGTTTTAGGTTTAAAAAATATTCTGTGGGAAATTTATAGAGAATCGTCTGTAGAATGTTTCTGCTTCTGAAATGTGGTAGTGTTTGTTCTAATTCACAATCGATTTTTAGTTGTTGGTGGGAATTTATTAGAAATGAGCTAGATTTGTTAGAATCTTCCGTACATTCCTTTAATGAATTTCTAGAGCTAGAAGTGAGCAGCAGCTATCATTCTTCCAAAATATGTTAGTTTTTCTGTGTTCCTGTCTAACAGTTTTATAAGCTTTAGACAGCTCTGTGTATGTTCTTGGTACCCACTCTGTGGCTTTTTCAGTTCAGGATCTCATTTTTTAGTTTAGATTTTTCACTGCCTGGAAATAAGGGTTCTCCGATCTTTACCAGAAGAGGCTGTATTTTTACATTTTGGGGTAGTTTTAAAGTTACAAGACGAGGAAGGAACATGTTAGGCCTCAGAAAATTCAAGTGTCTGTCTGCTGGCAGCTTCCCAAACATTCTGATGAGGGTTGTGGTGGTGGTGACCTGGGCCTTACGACGGTCCACGTCAGGGAGTAAAATCAAGACAAGGCACTTGAAAGCACCTTTGAGAGAGACCAGTGGTTTTTAAGTCTTGGTTACACAGGAGGATCACTTGGACCTCTTGTGTGTTTGTGATATTCAGAGCCTTTCACTAGCTTTTGATTGAATTGGTTTCAGTGGCAGTCAGCAGTAATTTTAAGCTGCTTGGGTGATTCCAGTTAATATGCAGCTAGAGTTAAGCTAAGCACCATTGTTGAAGCACCTTTGAGTAAATCAGTCAGCGGCTAAATTGGTAATCCAGGTACCTTTCCGTGAATTTAAGGTACAAGTGTGAATGAACATTCGATGGACAAATATGCTCTCAAGAACTTTGGAAAGAAAGAAGCATTAAGTTATCTACTCTCATGGCTTGGCTAGCTTTTTATGCTCATGTTTTTCAAAAAACTAAATCCAATGTTGTTACAATAAATTACTGTATATTTGTACGACCAGTTATAGTTTTCTAAACAGCTTTTGTGTGAATAAATTGATGGATTTAGGCATATGTTTGTTTTCGCAGGGAGAAAACAAGTCTGAATATTTCTTAGGATTAACTCCAGTCGGTGTTGTTGTCTACAAGAATAAAAAACAAGTGGGGAAGTATTTCTGGTAGGTGCAACTTGAGAACAGAATTGGTATTGAAGTTATGCACTGTAAGTATTAGATTTATGGCACTCCTGTCAGTGAAAGGGTTAAGGAAAAGAAAACAGGTATGTTTTCAATAGTTGGCAAGTAAGTGAGTGAAATTGGGGGTACATATTCCCCCAGTGCACCTTAGTATATTTTTTCTTTGTTCATTTCAGGCACTGTGGTTCTGGACTCCCTTGTCCGTGGAAACTGTAGTAGAATTTTCTGCCCACTCCAGTGTGGGATCATGGGCTCAGGACTGCTCTGATTTTTTAATAAACTCGAACTGGGGAAGGATTAGAAGGATAGGGGAGCCCATGGCCCTCCTTATATCTGGGAAGGTGGTGCCCTCAGGACTCGGGGATTTCAAGCTTGTTTGTGCATTTAGTAAAGGAACACAGGACAAGGAAAATGATGTCAAAGGAACTAACCAGTTACCACAGTGGTATTTTTAAAAAGCCTGTATTAACTAGTCTTTTCCCACTGGGTACTTCTCTGAATTTCTGAAAGACTAATTCCTAAAAACAGCAACCACAGTACCATCTGCTTTGTTTTTCAGGCCTCGAATTACAAAGGTTCATTTCAAGGAGACTCAGTTTGAACTCAGAGTACTGGGAAAAGATGTAAGTTTCATGAGCCCTTCACTTAAGTGCCTAGTCTGCTCCATTATGGCTTAAAGACATTGTGAGGATTCCTATGAGTTTGAGGCCTGCCTGGGCTACATAGTGAGTTCAAGGCCAGCCTGAACTACACAGTGAGACCCTGTGTCACAAAAAACAAAAACAAAAACAAAAAACAACCCCCCCCAACCATTGTGATAAAACTATCATGTTTAGTTCAGCTGCCGGCTCATGTAACCAGCGTAATTAATGCATGTGCACAAATTCTCAAGGAAGGGAAAGGGAAGTGAGTAGAAATGAATGAGATGGTAACGGAAAAATGTCATTTTGGTTTAAGCAAAGGAAAGCAAAACCTTTCTAGGGCAGAGGAAAGAATAGGAGGTGATTATCGTTATTACTGTAATTTGCTTTTCAGCACTGTGATGGCAGGATTCATAGAATCTGAAAGGTGTAGCCTACATACTGCAAAAGCATGTCCTAATTTTGCTCTAAAGTTAATTAAGCAACACTTTGGAAGTTACACTTCTGCTATATCCTTTTTGAGCCCTACAGATGAACTAAGTGGAAATTCTGGAAATGCAAAGGAGAATGGAGGACGAGGGTGCCGAAATGCTGACCTGCCCTGCTTCTTGGCAGCAGCTGGGCAACAAGCACAGTATTTGTCAGGGCCTGACTGTGCCTTCACGCCTTGACAGGCAGCCTGTAGGAAGCTGGTTAAAAAAGGCGAGGATGTGAAAGCTTCCTTTTGATCTACCTCTGAAAGTAATGCTACCTTGGAGTGCTATTAGTATAATTCGTACAGGGTAAATTAATGAAAATATGACATAGGAGAACCAGTACTTTTTCTTTTGATACTAACTTTATGCAGAACAGAAATTAAATGTGAATGGAGTTGAATTGACATTCTTGGTGTTATAAAAAAAAGGCTTAAGTATAAGTCAGTGCTTATGTGTCTGCCTGTGGAGATAAAGGAGCAGTGTGGCTGCCCCTGTGATTGGGACGTGGCTGTTTGGTAGAGCAACTTACACCTAGTAGGCGCTCAGTAAGTATCTGTCAAACGATAAACAAAACGATTGCTGAGAATATGTACTGCCAAATCAGAAGACCAGATACTACTGTTTGTTCTCCTAGAAAAAGAAATCCCACCCTGAACTGTAAGGCATGCTTGCACTTATTGGAAAAGTTAAAATTGTATTTCGAAATGAGTTTGAACTTGGAAGGAAGGGAAACTCCAGATTTTAAAGAAATGATAGTCTGAAAAGTCTTAGCAGTTCTCAGTGGTATAGTTTGAGAAAATCTACTGTGTTCTTCAATTCCTTATTAGACTTGTCAGTCTTACAATATGTACAAATGTAAGACTGAATTAAAAATTATTTAAAAAGTAGGGTTTTATAGTTGTTTTTTCCCCACTCTTGAGTTCATATGACTTACGTAATAAGGCAAGGAATAAAGTGTGCTAAACATTGAAACTAATGTTTCAAGTTTTTTTCAGTGGAATATGATAAAATCAGACTTTTCACAGAGCATGACTGTGATTCAAAGTATTCTTTATCCTTGTAACTAAGTTGTTTTGGTGAGTGCTGCCCTTTGGTGAACTAATTTTGTGTTATTTGTACATTGCTTTAAAATGTGTTCTGCTATTTCAGGATAAATATTTGGTAAAGTCACAGCTAACCTGAATGGTTAACTTCTTAGACTTCTTTATCATAAGGCAAAAATAGCACCAACAAAATTTATCATCATTTTGTTCTTTTTCATTTTTTTTTTTTTTTTTTTTTTTTTTTTTTTTTTTTTTTTTTTTTTTTTGGTGCTGGGGATTGAATTCAGGACCTTGTGCTTGCAAGGCAAGCACTCTAACCACTGAGATAAATCCCCATCCATTTTGTTCTTTTTCGATGGCAGTCTCCATGATACAGCCTGGTTTCCTAGGGACCCTGCTCGGCCCCTGTTCCTCTCAGCTTTGAGATGGGGTGGATGTGTGGAAAAGCCCGAGGTCCCCCACACTCCTGGGTCATTAAGCCTAGCGCCAGTGATCTTTAATAAGGTAGCAAAGTGGGTCACTTAATGCTGAGGCTTGAATCAAAGGGATTTTTAAAATTGTTATTAAATAGCACATTAATTTAACCCAAACATTCTATTTCCTGAGTGTTCTTGCTTGCAGGAATTTTTTTTTTCCTTTCTCCACCTAGGCAACGCTGTGAGGCAGTGATTTACATAATGGTGGAATTAAGTTGATTATTATGGAGGCCCAACTGTAATCACAGATTGAATTAAAAAGCTCCTTAAAACCCATCACCTGGAACAGTAATCACATTCAGTTTGAAAAATGGTTGAAGTGCTTATTGTGCTGGTTTTCTGGTCTGCTGCTCTGGTCAAAGAGATTTAACTCAGTACGTTCAGTGATTTTAGGCCAGATTTAGAGAGACTTTCATGCATTATTTATACTTCAAAATAAGTATTATAGTTTAAATAACATCTCACAGAAAATAATACCTTTGGTATAAGGATTTAGCCTGATGATGGTAGACTATCTGGAAAATACTCTTCTAAAAAGAAAACTAATATTTCTTATTATCCTAAAATTTAGAGTAATTACAATATTTTGATACAATTGCTTTCAGATTTTGACCCATTAATGTGAGTGTATAATATATGCACATATCTAGATCATCCGTTATGTAGTTTTACACATGTTTTTTACTTAATATTATGTCACAAGAATTTGTCTTCCTTTATTATATTTATTCATATGTGGCTGATTGGTGTTCAAGTTTTATTTTTGTGTTTTTTTTTTTTTTCTTGCTGTTGTGGTTGCAATCTTTTCTTCCTATTTTCTAACTGATCTTTTGCTAGGAGAACTGAAAAGTATTGAATTTTACATGTTTACCTCAGATCTGGCCACATTGTCCAGTTCTTCAAAAAATTTTTTTATTAGTATATGTTTGCAATACACAAGATTATATTTAGCAACAAGAAGAGTGCAATTCCCATCCCTAAGCCCAGAACTTGTCATGTACCAGTAAGCACATTTGTGGAATAAATGAAAGAATGAGTAAATGGTGCTGTGATTACTTTTGTGCATCATGAAACTAACCTCAGCTAAACTTACTCAGCGTGACAGAATGTAGGACAGATAGGTTCCTGGCAGCTCTGACTAGGAGTAATTGGACACACTTGGCAGGAATTGGGGGCCCTTTGGGGGAGAGTACTCGGGAAGTGAAAGTGGCCAGGAACTGTCACTGATGGTCAGCAAGCCCAAAAGGCCTGCTAATGGCAGCAGGGCATCCCTTTGTGTCTTAACCGACACCACAGGTTTGAATAAATGAGTGGGAAAATAATTCCAAATTTACAGAGTGATAAAAATGAACATTTTACAAAGAACGTGTTCGTCTACTGTTACCCAGAGTTAGTTGTATTTTATTCCATTTCCTTAGTATTTGTGTTTTTTCTGTCTCCTCACACATGATTCTTTCTGAACAACGTGAAAGTAAGCTACGTATGTCATAAACTCTAAAGATTTCAGTGTGTGTTTTCCAAGAATAGGACATTTTCTGATGTAGCCACAATACAGTTGTCATCTTAATAAATTTATACTCATATCATACTTTTATCATCTTCCGTACACCAGTTTTGTCGATTGACCTAGCGATAGCCTTTGTGGCCTTTCCCTCCCGTAGTAGAGAGTGCAGTTAGACTCCTTTCATCTGGAACATTTTCGTAGCATTTTTATGTCTTTTATGACATCGACTTTCTAAAAGAATGTAGTTGTATCCTATTGTTTTAAAACAGAACACTTTTCGTTTTGTGTTTTTCTGCTGTTTCTTTGTGACTGGGCTGACATTATATATCCCCAGCAGTTAAACTGCATCGGTCAAGATGTGTTTGTCTCAGGGCCTCACATCTGGAGGCACATGATGACCTACTGTCCCTCCTTGGTTGTTAGGTTTGATCACCTGGCCATGCTATTGCCTGATTGCCTCAGTATGTAATTCCTGGTTTGGGTCTTTTTTTTCCCCTGGAAGGTAGGCAGGATCAGTGGTGAGATACAGTACATGAAAATGATGAAAATACCTTTCTTCTCTTCAAAATTCCCTGTGAAGTTAGCATTTACTGGGGATTTTTGCCTGATCCAGTCTTTTACTGTGATGATTGTGAAATGCTGGTTTTCCAGCTCTCCCACTTCCCCTTCATTTATCAGTCAACCTTCAGTTTTAAGCAAAACCCCCTTTTTCCTTCTTTTGATTTGTTAGTCTGTTAGTAGCATGAACTTACTAATCTTTGTTTTTCATTGGTTTGTATTAGTGTATCTACTATTTTAATGTTCAGATTGTCCTAGATTTGATTAATAAGAGCCCCTTCACTCTGGCTCCCTGTGCCCTTTGGAACTGCCTCCATCATTCCTTGGGTACTTTTTTCCTTTTGGGTGTAAAATGGTATTTGAGGAGCATTTTATATCTTTCCTGCCACTGCCCTAGTATCAGTCATTTCTCCAAGGAAACTTGGTTCCTTTCAGTGCAAAAATGGTCAAGATCTGGTGCTTGGTGCTGTTGTTGGTATGGGGATTGCCTTGCTTCCTGACATTTTCAGTGGGTAGAGCTGGGGAATCTATGCATGCATATTGCATATAATACATATATATGTGCATATAAGTGTACACATACTAGAAATCACACCTCTTTAATACCCACAAGGTTATTCCCAGCCTTCCTCCATTTCATATTTTTGTATCCTTTCTTCGTCTATGAGACCCTTGGCTCCCAACAACAGCAGTACATTTACTCAGTTGCTCAGTTCTAAAATACATATCAAATAGTTTCAGAATTACTTTGGCCAAACCACGAAAATGGTTTGCAGTTCTCTCACCCACATGCACTATCTTGCCAACAGGGCCCGTGTTGTGCTGTGTTCAAAATTTACTTGGATTGGGCACTGTCCTTCTCTACATTCCTTTCTTCCTTCCTCATTACTGTGGTTAGGTATTCACTTGAAATCTAATTAGGTTTATTTGTTTCTCTTCATTTTTGGTATGGTTCCTTCTACTTCACATTCTTACTTGCTTAATTTTATGTTTTGAGTATGTAGAAGATTAACATATTTCCCAAAGTCAAAGTTACACAAAAAGGCATACCCAGAAGTATCACTAACTCCTGTGTTCCTTCAGGCCTGTTTGCTCATCCTTCTTTGTAGGCATTAAACTTAACTGTTTTCTACTTTATAGTCCCTGTTCCTTTTTTTTTTTTCCCTTCCTAAAAGTCACCCTATGAGATGTAAGCAAAATATATGGTAGCTGTTTAAATTTTTAAAAAAATATTTCATTAAGACACATTTCTACTAATGCCCCTCAAAATAACCCCTTCTCCTCACTTTGAACACACTTAAACCATATTGTTGCCACTTTCTGAGCAGTTCTGGAAGTTCCCTTTCTTGAGTGTCTTTTTGAGGTATGATGAAAAATACAGTGAATGCTACTGGTAAATGCTATCCAGGAGAAAGGCAGGCTTGTGAAAACATTACAGCGTGTCCCCATTCACTTAATTCACTGGATCTGGCACTGTGTGACTTCTGGTTCTTCCCCAAAGTTAAAAGGCCACAAAAGGTAAATGTTTTAAATTGTTTCAGGATATCAAGGCAGCCATGATAATGAAACTAAAGACACTCATGAAAGAGGGCTTCCAGAACTGCTTTAGAAAATAGGAAGAATGAAGCGAGGGGGCATATTATGAGGGGGATTAATGGAACGTGTCTGTTACTGTAATAAAATTTTTGAAACTTAACTGTCCACCACATGGTTTGATCATACCTTGTATATCAATTCATTAGGAGTACTCCGTTGAGTGTCTGTCTTATAACTTATTCAACCAGTTGCATATACTTCAATATTTAGGTAGTTTTCATTATTTTGCACTTAAATTTTTTCCTTTATTGAATGAATTTGTATATTTTTGCACAAAGTATTTTTGCTTTTAAGTCCTGACCTAACAGTGTACTGTGGGTTATTTCTGTTGACCTTGGACATGATGTAAGTATCTAATAGTAGGATTGAGAAGACATTTGTTGCTGTAATTCTTGGAAGAGTGAGGGAGTCAGCCTGTCAAGCTATGGCTATTTTCCAAGACAGATGCACAGAGAAACCAGTACAGGACTGTGTGTGGCAGTGAGGGTCTTTGGTTAGGAACACAGGCTTGGGAGGGGCAGGGATGCTGGACTAAATGGCCCATCTCCTTGCAGCTCTTCAGTGATCCTGTCAGGAACCTCAGTACTTAGAGGAGCTAAACAAAGCAGATTTCTTTCTATCAGCTTACTGGGAGGGAGAAAGCCAGAAGAGATGGGTAAAGAGCCCAAGAACAGAGAGATTTAGAAATTTGTCAACATGGTACAGGTCCTGAGTTCTTGCAAATAATATGAATTCAGGATGTGAGCCTAGTTTGTACAGAGATGGTTATATCCCCATGATATCTGAGTATACAAGTGACTTAAGGTTGATTTGTTTATAAAATAAATAATTCAGACAGCTGGTACAATAAAAAGAAATAGATTCAGACAATAGCTTTGTTTCTGGCATGAAATGACCGAAGCTATAAAGATGTTTGAGTAATCTTGTAAAAACAAGCATTGGATAAAGTATTTTTGCATTAGCTCAGAATAAACTTCTTTAATGAAGCAGCTGCTCATTGTATGAATGAGTGGAGATGTGCTAATTGGCCATAGCTCTTTGGAAAAGGTTTGATAAGTAGGAAAGTGGTGGAAAGAGATAATTTGAAATGCCACCCAACTCATTCATGCCAGCAGTTACTGTATGTGGCAAAGGTACACAGAATTTATTCAGAATACGTGGCTCCCATTTTATTATGTTAACCCTCCTTTTGGTGTTTGGATCATTTTGCCAATAGTGGGATAAAAGATGGCTTGTTTTAAAGCCCTCTGTAAATGGAGAATGAGTTCGTACTTGCATGGCAGGAATAATTAGGAGGCCTGTGGGGAGACTCTTTTGTTCTTTTAATAAATCTGAGAAAAACTCAATTCTGGTTGAATTTAAACATGCCTTTTATCGTTTTATTATATGATGGTAGTTAAAAAGTATATTAAGATTTAGATACCCTGTGACCAGGTCTCTGCTCGAAAAGTCAAAGAATACAGACATTAATGTGAAGAATAAAATGAAAACCAATCTAAGAAAAGTTTGAGATTTGGAGGGGATGTATTTTATTTTTAAGACTGAATACTTTTTCACTTTTTGGAATTTGGAATATGTATGACAAAAAAAATCTTTTGACATTTTGATTTTGGTACTTAGCGTATACCTTACTGATAGATGGTTTAGCTAAATTAAAGTGCCTGTCACAGACAAGTTGTCCTCAGCCACCATTTCTTGTAGGCACTCATGCTCAGGGTGTTCTGCTGGGCGTTTCACTGTGAAAGGGCAGGAACATGGCCACCACTCCGTGCTTGTGCTGAGGGAGGTGGCGGTAGGGGAGGCCTGTCCCTGCACTCCCTTCACCTTAACAACTTACCTGACAGAATGCAGTTGCAGGCAAACTCATTTTAAAATGAATGACCTGTGTGCCATATTTTAGGATAATTAGATGCCTTTAAAAACATTCACCCGTATAATAGAAATACTGGTGGCCTCTGGGGAGGAGAATTGGGGACAGTTGTAGTAGAGAGATTGAGTTGTCATTGTGTACCCACCTAGGTGACTTTTGGCTTTTGTACTTGCTGCATAGTTTTTTTAAAAGAAAACTAGAAGAGAAAGAAATTCCTGTCTAAGCACTCCCTTCTCCCGACAGGAGGCTTGGCTTTCCCACCCTGCCCCCAAGAAACTTCTGTTTTGTACCACCCCCAGCCCCCACCTTCCCCTACTTCTACCCCTAGTTGCGGTTTCTATTGAGGAAAACACTTTCTGAATTCACTGACTTTTCTTTCTCATCTCTAATTGTGTGATCCGTACCGGTTCTCGTAGAAGTCACCAGAGAATTCTCACCGTGAAATGAGGGAACCTCCTTTCAAACTCAGTTTGACCTTTCTGGGTCACTTGAGACTTGAGCTGTCTCATGCCTCTGACACCATGGTCTCCTGGTTCATTTGGACCCCCTTGCTACACCTTCATGAGCATCTTCCCGGTGATTGTACCTTCACTATTCTGCGCTCTCTTTCTGAGCTGTCTTGTTTACTTTCCAGTGAGGTGTCCCATGTCCACAGATGTGACCTCTCTCCTGAGCACTGACCTGAGTGCCTGCTGTCCCGCTTGGCATTCAATGGGCGTCTCAAAATCAAAATGTTCCACTCTGAACTTATGGTCCCTTTCCTGACCATCCAAATCCCCAATTTTTTTCACTTACTACATTTTAATAGCAGCATCCATGTCAAAAACCCGAGAAACCAAGAAACCTAAATTTCTTACTCTGCCACAGAAGGTTTTGGAATGATTGCTAGCCTCGCTCTAACACAAATATGTTGGCTTTATTCCCATCACATCTTTCATTTTACAAATAAACTCCTAAGTTAAGCAGCATCATTCCATTTGGACTTGGAGAGGAATTTCATGCATATAAATGTTCTATCTTTGTTAAAAATGGGGGACAAATCATTTCAATTATCCCTCTGCACTGACAATTTTGTGTTTATGAGTCCGTAGGACCCTCATTCCAGAGGCATTACTTGAGACTTGAGTTTTTGAATTTGAAACTATATTAGCAATTATATAATTTCACCGAGCTTCTGGTGTATTACTGTAGCCCTCATATTGTATGTTGCTCATTTTAAATTGTCACAAATAGTATCTTGTGCAAATTAAGGATTACCATTAATGTGTCCTTAGTTTTTTGTGTATTAAATATATTAGAGAATGAAAAGCTACTAGATTAAAATAATAGCTAAATTTTATTGTATACCTATAGTATGACACTTTACATCTATTGTATTATGTAGCTTAATTTACTCGATAGCAGTGGAGAACAGAGACACTCAGAGTCAGAGATGTTACTTAATTTGCCAAGATTGTGCTGCGGTGCGCTCACCCTCTGCGGTTCCTTCTGAGATTCTTTAGACATCAATTTACATGTGACCTGTACATCCCTGAAGAGAACATGGATTAGATTTATGAGCATCTCCTTTTTTGGGGAGTGATATTCACAGAGTCAAATATTCTTCATGTATTGGTAGCCATTTATGGTAGGCGATTTTTACCATTTACTGATTTTGCATAGTCATGGGGCAAAGTAGATAATAAAGATGATTGCATAAGCATTTACACAGAACTTATGTTTTGTGATTTTAATTATTGGAAAATGATTTTAATGTTACCGTTCAAAGATAGTTACCGAGAAATAATTATTTCTTTGTTTTATGTGTTAATCATCTCGCTGCTTTCTTGAATTTCTGTTACCTAAAGCAGATTACAAGCCTACCTAAAGCAGGCTTGTAATCTGAAGAGTGTTAGGGTGAGGAATTCACCGTTCTCTCCCTTTGTTCTTTCTCTCTCAGTGCAATGAAACTTCATTCTTTTTTGAGGCTCGGAGTAAAACTGCTTGCAAGCATCTCTGGAAATGCAGTGTAGAACACCATACATTTTTTAGGTATGTTATTGGAAGTTTTGTTCATTGTTCCAACACATGAAAAGGGCATTTATTTTTATAACAAGACTCTCTTCTGTCTACAAACAGAAATTTAGATGTGTTTCCCTTTTGTTAATTTGTATTGCCTCAGTTTTCTGGATTATATTACTACAGACACACATGCATGTGTATATACATGCATGTATATATGTATATGTACATATACACATATATACATACCTATATATATATCATCTTTGCTCATGCAGGAAATGATGGGGTAATTGTTTTTAGGTTTATGTAAATATGCAAATCTGGCTTGCATCTGTGTGGTATTGTTAGAAATTAAGTGTTCTGTGGATGCATTAAATTTGAAATGCCTGTGAGCTGTCTAAGTGGAGACATGGTAAGGCAATTGGGTGTAGAGGGCTCACTGGAAAGATGAAAGTGGGTGATGTAACTGTAGTAGGTATTTAAGACAAAGGCGCTGGATGAAGTTACTCGTAGAAAAGATGAAGAAGGATACAAGGCAGAAAGCCAAAAACTGAGCTCTGGGCCCTGCTTGCATTTGGGGGACAAGAAGAGCCCGAGGAAGAGCATGAGAAGAAATAATAGAGAGAAGGTGTCATATCCCAGAGAGAAGGTGTCATATCCCGAGATATTAGGAACAGGGTGCCAGCAGCAACAGGTGGCACTCCTGAGAGGCCGAGTGAGGTGAGGGTAGGAAACTCACCTTTGGATTGTGGGCACACTTTTTTCATTGTTTCATGTCCTTTTTTTGTAAGGATAAATCAAAATTTTAGCAGGTAATCCATTAACTTTTAAATTTTTTTTAAAAAATGGAAGCAAGATTGACTATTCCTCATTATTCCTTGATTTCCCTGAATAGTGTGGTGTTGGAGAAATAGTCTTATAAAATGACCGATGTGCTACACGCAGTTTATATTAGGGGAAAGATACGGCCCACAAAGTATAAGACTTTGCTTCCAGTTCAGTGAGACTGGGCCAGCTCCTCATGGTGCTGTCAGTTAAAAGTACCCTGATATGCAAAGTACTTGAATATATTGAATCACCACATCTGATATAATTACCTGCTATGAAAACCTTAGCATGAGCAAATCAAAATAGTGGCAAATTTCCAAAGAAAAGTTAAGGGGAGATAGTAAGTGGATTCACAATTAAAACTTCCTAAGGCAATGACGTATGTAATATTCTTCAGAAAGTGTGAATATTTGATATTATGTACGCATAACATCCTAAAGTGTAATTGAGTTTCCACTACTACCTTCAAATAACTGATTGTTACTTCCTGCCAATATGCAGAATACATATTTTGACTAGCTCTGTGAAATAGTGTTGCATCATTGTTTTCTGTGTAACTTTATGCCCAAATGTTGCGTGAGTATGTTTATGAGTCTTTGCTTTTCTTTCTAAAATCAATTAGAATGCCAGAGACTGAGTCAAATTCATTGTCAAGAAAACTCAGCAAGTTTGGATCCATAAGTTACAAGCATCGGTACAGGTAAGTGACATTTTTTTCCCTTGGGGTGTGTGCATGTGAATAAATATTTAATTCAGCTACCCACATACATGTGCCATGAAGTATGAGATTGAATCTTTTTCTCTTTTCTTCCCTCAGTGTATATGTGTTTTGTAAGCATAACAGTTTATTAAAGCTTTCTAAAAAAAAAGTGGTTTTCTAGATTTAATTTTATTAATGCCTGCGCACTAGTGTTGTTAAGTTCAGGACTTTTAGAATGTAGTAGGGCTTGCTGCCTTCAGAATTTCATTTGATACGATTATAATTTCTAATTATGTTCTGCGATTATGAACAGTAGATATTTTGAGTAGCAGCTGATTAAGTATGTTCTTAGGACATTTAGTTGACTTCCTGAGTAACACATATGTACTTTATATTGTACATCAAAGGATGTTTTTGAGCCACAGAATTACTATACACATATGCATAAAGCCTTTATACAGTAATGCTAATTATATTTTATTGAGCAGTTACTAAATGGCCATTATTTTGCTAAATATTTTCCATTTATTGCTCTTTTTAATCCTCATGATCTTTTGTAATATTATGCCCATGAACATATGAGGAAACTGAGGTTCAGAGAGCCCAAGTCACATTCAAGGTAACCAGTTACGAAGCAGTGAAGTAGAATTGACAGCCTGTGACCTAATGCTACAGACCATGCTTTTAACCACTATATAATTAGCCTGTTTGGGGAAAGCAACCCGATTGTCCTGCAGCAGGGCAGATGCTTGTGTCATGTTCTACTAAAAGTAGGAGTGAGTGCTGTATTTTTGGAAAAAGAATTTTTGTTTCAATTTACTCTGTTTGGTGGAGACCTGTGATGGGCAAGGCGTGGTTGTTGGGAGCCTGGAGACACCCAGAGTCAGCTCTGCCGTTTGAGAGCTATAGTGTCATTCAGGCATGGAGGCGGGTCCTGGGGTCTCCTAGAACCAAGCAGGGTGCAGAAACGCCACCCAAATGACAGGATGCTGGTCTGTCCCTTCCACTGGAGACATTACTAAATGAAATGCTTCCACAGGAGATTTAAAAATAGAGGATAGCAGTGTGCCAGATTTGAATTCCTGTTTTTTAATAACATCCTTTTGGAGTCTTAAATGAGGCCAAAGACACATTAATGAAAGAGCAATTAATATTAAATGTTCAGTGCATCCATTTGTACATGTTATTCAATTGAATGTTTGCTCGTTTGGTGATTAAAAAGAAAATGTAAGTGTTCTTGTATTATAGATATTCTTGCTTTTTGTATGAAGGTATTTGTTGCTGTTTAAATATTTAACCTTCAAGTTTTTAAGGTTCTTCCTTAGTGATATAATTGTGAGAAATTTAAGGAAAGATTATTTACTTTCATATTGAGAAGCTAATAGCTAGTAATTGGGCTTGTCTTTCCCTCGTGGCACAAAACACTGCTGGGATTATAAAAATAATGTGTAAAGCCTATCTCTTTATCACTGAAAGGAGCCAGTGAAAGGCATCAGTCTTAGTATTTATATTGTTAAAATTATAATGATGTTGTTTAACATGTGCTGTAGTTGGCTTCCACAAATTTAACCATACCTGATTTCTCAAATTTATTGAAATGCCAATATTGTGGCTACTGGGAATTATTATTAGTTACTGGATTTTGCATATTAAGTATCATTTCTTCCAAGAAGCTAATTAAAGGTAACCTTTGCAGAATTGGAGGCTCTGCTAAACCTGTTCTAATTTTGTGGCTGGTGTTAACTGCCTAGTAAATCTTAATAAAGCCCAAATCTACACATCTGAATGTAGGAAGCACTAACTTCGCAGCACCCTGGAAGAAAAGTGTTTCACCTCCCTGTCCAGACCTCAGGTCTCTTGATTGCTGATGGACATTAAAGGCACAGACGGTGTCTTGTCAGAAGACGACGACAACCAGCCTTGCACCAGCATCGTGTGCCTCTCTCCTTTTTGAGACAATCTGGAGATATTGTGGGATGAAAGCAGAACTTTGGAATACAGACGGCCCCTCCTTCACCCTGCAGGCTTTTAGAGCACGGGCGGGGGGTGGGGAAGAACAGCTCATCAAGTAGCTGCAGTGTGTAAATGTGGCTGTGTGTGTGAGTGTGTTATGTGTTGTATGTGAGTCTTCTGTGGTTGTGTGTGCACATGTATGTGGTGGAGGAAGACAGAGTTCTACTCTTCTCTTTCTCCTGCATTTTAGGGTTTGCAAAATGCCAAGGAGATTCTGATATCTTTTGGGAAAACTTATCATTACTTAGGAAGGAAAAAAATCAGTTAGTTTTAGTGATATGAGACTATCATATTTTAAGGTTTGGAGAGGAAAGCTGACATTCTAAATCCCTTGTCATGTGTTTTTTTTTCCTTTCTTTTAAATCAGAGACCAATAATCTGAAAAGGAGATTGATTAAATCTTTGGCTGATTAAATATTATGTTGTGCATTGATATCTTCTTTGAATCCCTTAAAAATTGACCTTGCCCCTTCCCTGTCATTTGTGAGGGACTTCTGGCTTTGGTGAATGAATGAGTTGTGTGAAATTCATACTCCAGAAGTAAGAATAAAGCCTAAGAAATCCACCCCCACCCCTGGAACTGAGACGTCTTCCTTGCAGGACTTAAATCGAAGGAGCTGTCATGGGCTCTTACATTTCATGGCACGTGGAAGAGAGACCAAGTTCTCCTGAGAATCTCTTCAGTGCCAGGCGCTTTCACACATGCTGCTTTATTTATCCTCACAGTAGCCTGCAAGAGGAGATGTCATATCCCCAGTTGTACAGACGAGAAATTGGAGCCCCCCCGCCCCGTAAAGTAATTTGGAAAAATGGCAAATCTGGGATTTAAACCGGAATACCTCCCATCTGTTTTTTCAACCTTTTCCTTACTTTGAGGGTGGAGGGCTGTGGCCTTCGTCACTAGGTGTCACAGAGGGTTCTTTATGATAGAGTTTTAGGAGGCAGAGAAGTGGAAATAGAGTTTTGTCATTTCACAACATAGAGCCATGAGAGATGTAAGCACTGCTGTCAGATTTTACTGCTTGCCTGTATGTGTTTGTCCTGCGCTTTCTTTTATAAGGAAATAGGATACTGTATAAGACTGTTTCTGCTTGGAAATAGAACAGGTAGAAGTCAGTATAAACAAGGAAACCGAATTTGCAGATATTTTTAAAAGACAAGCTGCTGAAGACCTCACAGCTAGAGAAAGGCAAAGCTATGTTTTGCACAGGCCTCATTATGTTAAAACAGATGACCGTGTTGTTCCTTGTCCCGTGCCTCCAAGCTGTGCCACTCTGACCAGATAGGGGTCGGAAGGCTTGTTTCAGTCCATAGTCCTGCACAGCCTGTGGCAGATCAGTTCGCGTTTCTGGACTTTAGTCTTATTAATCTTGTGTTGTGATTTTCTCATTTCTCCTTTGTTCCTGAGAGAGAAACCATGAGGGCAAATTGAATAATACTACCTTACAATCTCATTATAAAATGTTTCAGTGGTCTGCGTATTGGGTTATATCTTTATTGCAAATATTTCTTCCTTTGGACAAGGGGGTGCACAATGCCCAAGTCTTTCTGATAAGAGAGAAAGTCTAATGTCAGTAGATCTTATCTTCCTAGTCCAAATCCTTTATGATAATGGAATTTTGTTCTTTCTCTGGAATGTTCTTTAGCTTTTCAGAAATGTATATTACGTTATACACCTTTGAAAAAATAATTAAGTTTCATGTGAAAGAAAGCCTGTCACAGCTTGTTCCTTGTCCCCCAATTTCTGTGAACTGTTGAACATGAATTACTCTCGTGGATGGGACTTGCCACCTTTACTCTCATGGCACCTCATGGCAAGTGGTGTCTCCTTTAGCCTGATGAAAAATTCTTTTGTAAAAGAATGTTGTGGGCATCTTTATTTCTGATAAAAGTGGATAGTAAGGAGTGGAAACATTTGTAGAAACATATGAGATTAATTTCCTATTACAAGACTAATCTCATTTGGGAGGATCTTCACCAGTAATTATTCTATAAATGTGGGATGAATCAGGTCTGGGGCCATCCAAAGGCTTTGTTTCCTCTCATGGGTGGTTCTCCTTGTAGTGGAGCAAACTAGACATAGGGAAAAGCATTTTTCTCGGTGATACTCTCCTTTGTGAAAGCCAGGTCATTCACTGGCTCAAATTCAGCAGTTGTGAAATAAATTTTTAGTAAGATGAATGTTCACTGAAATCTAGCAAATGAAATTATATGGTTTCTTGGGAAAATTGCTTGATAAGGTTAGCCCAGCCCAGAGAAAGCTCCAGAACTGCTTTCAGTCTTCCTGGGTGAGTGGCCTGCTAGGTGAGGAGGGCATATAAATGGCTGATTGTGTCATAGCGGGGTTTAGGATAAAATCACACGAAGTGGTCCTGCAGGGAGCGCTTTACAGTTTGCCCTGTAAGTAGACCAGGTGGACCGTCATGTGGAAACATGGTCTGTGTCATTCAGCCCACTATCATTTCTTTAGCATTTAGTTGTAGAGCTCAAGACTGTTGGGAACCTTTATTTCTAGCCCTGCATTCTGATTAAATCATCTAACTCCACTTTATTTTGGCGCTAGGGATTGAACTCGGGGCCCTACACTTGCTGGGCAAGCACACTGAACTAAATCCCCAACAAACTCCACTTTTAATAATGCGTTTCTTCCTGTTTGTCCTTCAGAAAGAGTTTTCTTTCTATCTAACATAAAACTTCTCCCAGGATTTAATGCTGCTTCCTTTGCTAATGTTATAATGAGGATGAATTGAAACCCTCTGTACACTTATGGCCAATTGAGTTGTGTCTTTTTCTTCTTTGCGGATATTCTGAACGAGCTGTTGTTTAATTTTGCATCTGTGTGTTTTTTGCCTTTGCTAATCAAACATGTTCATTTTCAAGTGGCAGGACAGCTTTGCAGATGAGTCGAGATCTTTCCATCCAACTTCCCCGGCCTGATCAGAATGTGGCAAGAAGTCGAAGCAAGACTTACCCTAAAAGGGTAGCACAAATGCAGCCAGCTGGTAAGGCGAGGTGCCCCCAAGCCTTCTACGTGACCTTGTCTTTTCTTTCAGGTTGAGGTGTAGGACGTGCTCAGCTGGTGACTACTGCCCTCAAGTCTTTTTATTCTTAATACTAGAAGTTCTAATTTGCTCTTGGAAATACCTAAACAGTGTATCATTATTAATGATTAGATACGTAGTGCTTGAATCACCACGACCTGCTAAATGACTACGCATTCTTTTTGAAAGGGTTTTATTTCCAATAAAATCTCAGCTGAGCTCAGTGGTAGAGCACTTGCCTAGCAAGTGCAGGGCCCTGAGTTGGATCCCCGGCACTTCCCCCCACCCCCCACCAAAATCTCAACTAAATAATTTCTTAGTTTGGTGTATCTAAAATTGAAATTGAAGCAAACTCTTAGTAAAAGTTTTTTTTAAAAAGTAGCACTGTTGACATGACATCATTTGTACAGAATCCAATGGGTTTTTGTTATTACTGGTGTTTTATTAGTAAACATAATATGTATAGATACAGAAAGTCAAAATAGACATGCACACATACATGTGTAGGTATACAGATATATTTGTAAATATGCATACAAAGTTTAAAATAACCAATATCTGTGAAGGTCTCTTATGGGAATTTCCCTGATTATATTCTTACCATCTTATCCCCCAATCAGAGGAAAGCCCTGTTTAACTTGTGATAATCATTTCCTTATTTTTCATTATAATTTTTCTATTTATGTGGGTTTTCCCTAAACAAGTTAATTTGCCTGTTTTTAGTGTCACATTGTTATACGAATGAGTCATGATATATATTTTGTTCTTTGTAACTTTATTATGTATAGTGTGTACTGAGTCCCTTCATTTTTCTTGCTGTATGTACTCTAGTATTTATCAGTTTATTCATTCTACTGTTGGTGGACATCTGGTTTATTCAGATTTTTTTGTTTCTGATGCAGATTGTGTCCATAATAAAACCACCCAATCGTTGAGTTTACCCTACACATTCAGAGCTCAAAGCTCAAAATTCTGTACGTACAGAAGTGTACTGTAAAGCAATGCACTGACTTGGTCTGTGGCTTGCTTATAGATCATTCTTGTCTAACACTCTCCAGAGCTGTTTCATGTATAACCTCTTGAGATGCACAGTGACCCTGTGAAATGAGGCAAGGCAAAGAGTATGTGCCCATTTTACAGATGAGGAAGACGTATTCCCAGGTGCTACACAGAGGTGGGACTGGGATGGGGGCTCGCGTCTCTTGGGTCTTTCTGTCACATTGTGTGGGGTGAATGGAAGTTTTTAATTACAGTAATTATCATCATGTGAAAATTGACATCACTTGATGATATCTGTGGTTTCTTTTAATCTTCAAGCAAAGCCTATGAAGACAGTGTGTGTGTCTGTTCCACCATTCTTGGCATGAGAAAAGCACCTGACTGTCATTTCTAAAATCAAATTAAATCTGACTGTAGGTCCCCTCCTGTCATTGGGATGAGAGTAAATAATTCTTTCTGTTGGTCTGCAGCGGCAGAACTAAAACGTGACCCACATTTGCAGTAGATCATCTTATCATATCAGTATTTTGTCACCTCCATTTGGCTGATGAGGAAACTAGGGGTTCAAAGACGATTTAGTTAAGATTGCTGTGGAGGGCTGCGGCTTTAGCTCAGTGGTTAGCATGCTTGCCTTGCAAACACAAGGCCCTGAGTTCGATCTTCAGCACCGAAAAACAAAACAAAACAAAAAGAATACTGTGGAGCAGGTTCAGTGTGCTCTGGTTACTACTCTTCTGAGTACGTTGTTATGTTGTCCAGAGTAGGCTTGAACTTGTGATCATCCTGCCTCAGCCACCTGGGATTACAGTTGGGTGGCACCACACCTGGCTATGTGGTCTTCTAAAAACGTAGCATGTGTTATACATTTATTATTATGAAAGTACATGCTTGCTTTTATGAAACTTAGAAAACTTATAGCCCTTCCTCCCAGAAAGGAAAAACCCTTTGATGTTCAGTTCCATCTCCTAGTACTAGCACTGTATTATTATAACCTTATAGGCATTTGTATATGTTTTCCATGAAAATGGTATAGTATTTTGTAACCTACTTTTTAATTTAGTGCGTCATGGATATGTTCCACGTCTAAATGTTCTTGTATAGTATCATTTTAATGTCTGTATGATATTCTGCTGTATGAATATATGTATGTATTTATTTATAATTTTTTCAACCACTCTTTAACTCTTGGGTAGATAAACTGTTTTGAAATTTGAAAACTATAACTAAAGTGAATACCCTTGTAGTAATATCCTTAAGCATCCATGGCTGCTTCTTATACTTATTTTAATACATATATGTATTAATAGCCATCATTTTAATAAGATGAGTAAACAACCCTGTGTTAAAATACTAAGATTTTACTATAAAAAATGTTGAATGCTTTGACTTTCAATGCTCTTAGCTTGACTTTTCAAGCCTGTACTCCACAGTACTGTGATGTGCTCTGGGGACTAGTAGATGAGCTCTGCATGACAGAGCGACCTTCCTGAGAACCAGAGAACCATTTAGTAAATCCTAGTGATCTAGGTTTGTGGCTGCTGTCAGGAATACATAAGGATGTCATAGCGCAGGGATTAGTTTTATTCCATTTTTTAAATGTTACGTTTTCTCATTGCTTTATTTCAAATGTACTCTGCTTTGAGCCTCCACTGACCCTGGATGGTGATCAGATTGAGCTGGCCCCCACTTCTCAAGTGGCGGTGGGATGCTAGCTTGGAGTAGAACAGTTGGAGAAGGTCCTCTGGTCTCACCTGCTCCAGCACTGCAGTGCGTAGGTCTGCAGGCTCCCTGTTCAAGCCCGGCAGGCCCCACAGGGTGTCTGCGTGAAGCCCCTCTGAGAGTGTGAGGGGTGGTGTCTGTGGTGGGCCGGGAGCCCTGGCCCCGGGTCTGGCCTGTCTGGAGAGATCACCCTGCTGCCTGCCCTTCTCGCTTCCTCCCACGCCTGTGGCTCCAGAGCAGCCTCTCAGAAGCTTCCTACTCCTGGGACTCATTCACGGGTTGCTGGGCAGGAAAGAAACACAGCTCTTGTTGAACAGTTTTCACCGGGCTGGGCGTGTGGCTCAGTGGTGTAGTGCTCATCTACCATGTGTGAGGCCCTGGGTTTGAGCTCCAGCTTGACCAAGGAAAAAAAGTTCAAAAAAACTTTTTTTACCGGGCAAAGAAAAACAAAAATATTACCTCACCATGGCTACTTACATTTTTATTTTAAAATTTTGACAATTAAAATGAAACACAGAATTTATTTTATGACATTATTTTGTATTTGGAAGAAATGGAGTTATAGTTTAAATAAGAAGGTAGTTTTCTTTTACTGTGATAAAACTTGCTGTTAATTTTATGGACTGAATTCTGTTCAGATTCATCCTACAATAAGATTTTAGAACTACAGATGTTGGAATTATCACCATGCTTTCTCATCCCTCATTTAACAGTTAAGTGTAATGAAAACAAGTTATGATAGAAAATTTACCTTCCGTTAGTTTGTTCCAGGAATTTATACTACATGACTTTTTACTACAGAAGACATTCTTTTATTTCTTCTGAAGTTAAAGAAATTCAGTATACCTAGATGACTATTCCTCTTAATCTACATCTCGGTTTTAAATTTAAAAAGCCCTTTATTCTCCTCTCAGTCAGAAATAATAAATGCCAGGGAGCTCAAAGCCATTCTGTTTGGGATCTGCCAAGCTGGGGCGTTGGCACTGCTCTGAGGAAGCACATTCCAGACCCAGGAGTCTGCACCCGGCAGCCTGCTGCCCCACCCTGAGGAGTGCAGTGCTGGGGCAGGCAGCCAGAGCATTCCTGAAAGTCAAAACTCCCTACGTGGAGTCGGGAGTAAAGTGGGAAGAGAGATGGCAGGCGAGAAAAGGATGAATTTGTACAGCCTTTGATGAGTTCTTGACAACCCATGTAGTTCTTGTCCAAAGTGTCTCACTATCTGTAGGCAATAAAGACAGACTATTTAGACATTATCCTTAATTAGCTGCAAAGAAGATAATGGGTGGAACCAACGACAGCAAATAATGCTGTGGTTATCGGGTGCATATTAAGCATTTTAAATTCTTAGACATAGTCCCCTGGTGGACACAGAAGCCAATAGCTGCAGTATATCATAGTTGAACTGCTGAAAAGTAAGGCACGATGACATTTCAGCCATGCCATTGTGGCTCTGTGGACGAGCCATGAACACTGTGTCTGGAGGGACACGAGTGTAATTCCTGAGTGAGGATAGTTTGTGCTCAGCCTGCAAACAGACAGCTGCTGCTTGGCCTGAACCAGTCGTTTCTGTTCAGGAGGGTGAACCCGGTTTTGACAAACCTTCCAGCGTTTAAAGAGAAGTACAAAATCAGGTTGCTCGTGGGAACTCTCTAGAATTTAAAATAATTGGTACTTCATTTTTAAAAGAAACTCCCTTCAGTGAAACCTTCACGAGGGCTTTGGGTTGAGGGCTGCCCCTCGGGGGTCCCTGACCGACAGAGTGGGTGGAACCGCTGAACCCCTTGTGGCCCTGGGCGCCCCGTGGACTTCTCTGGTGTCCTCCGCGAGCGTTACATTTGGGTCAAACCCTCCACGGCTTGTATATGAGCGCGTTGCTGTTATTAGGTCGGTTGGCCAACCCTAGGGGAGGGTGTCATAGCTCTGGACCCGCAGCAGATGATCACCTGGGGGTGGCTGGCCGGTTTCTCTGCTGGTGACCTGAGGTGGGTGCAACCAGTGCGGGGGAGACAGAGAAATGCTTTCATATAGTGAAGTACAATTTCACTTTACTCTGGGCTGCTGAGAAACAGCCATGTCAGGCAAGAAAGTAATAATCATTTATCAGACGCTTTCTAGGGTTGGCACATGGTGTCAGATGTGAGTCAGCAGACGCCCAGCTTAGCTCGTAGCACTCAGATCTTGTTTTGTTAAGGCAGAAGAGGGCCGTGTGGCTAGATACTGGTGTATCTGACCAAGGCAATATGGATCCAGTAACTCTGGGAAGCTGGATTTGGTAAATCCAGGTTCAGTTTCAGTAGTCTGTTGTACCAAATGGATAGTGTTATAAAGACACTTAATCAACGTAAGCCTCAGTTTCTTCATCTGTCAAAAGGGAGTGTTATTCCCTGCCTCATGTATTGTCATAGGAATGAATGAATCAGAAATGAGCTGAGTTTGCTATTGGGCATTGGTAGACACTTGGTATACTTTAGTTTCCTTCCTCAAATAAAAGGATTTCTTTCATGATGTAAGCCAGTCTGCGAATCCACCTGAGTTTGAATTATATTTACAATGATAGAGTCACCTTGCATAAAAAAACAAGATGATTGTGTTGAGAGTGAGGGGTAGGAGAGGCCATTGAAGTGTAGTGAGTGGGGCTTGGGAAAGAAATTGGGTATCTCTACCTTATTCTACTGTTAACAGGGTGTGAAGGAAGCAGGCAAGTCAGAGCACACTCTATGTGGGTTGTTCTGCCCTGCTTGCCCGCAGATCTTAGCGTGCAGGGTAGCTGCTGGGAGAGATGTATTAACAGCACAGTGAGGGGTCGTTTTCCTCCCTGGGTTCCTACTTTTCAAAGTAGCCTTTAGTCCAAGCTATTTTTTTTTAAATTTGTGCTAAGAAATAACATTAAATTTACTATTTCCACCATCTTTAGGTTAAGTTCAGCGGCATTAAGCATATTCACATTGTTGTGTAAGAAATCTCTAGAACATTTTCATCTTATAATACTGAAATTCAGTACCTTCTAAACATTAGTTTGCTTCCCCTCATGGTGAGCACCTTTGTATTTTCTGTCGCCCCTCGTCCCTCCTCTGCACTCCAAGTGCTCGTTGCTCTCCGGCCCCTGAAGGATTTTCTGTGACTGGTGGAAACAACAGACTTCATACAGTGTCTGCGTATCAGCGAGGTGAGTGCATGACAGTCTTAAAGTTCACACAATTAATCATTCCATCTGTGCAGATTGGATTTCCCTATTTGCAGTAATTAGTTGGTAGTCCTACCTGAGTGCTTTTGTCAAGTCAAGCAGACAAAACAGAGAGGACAGAGAAAGGGCAAAGCCTGAAGGGTGCAGAGAGGGGAAGCAAAGTTGGTGAGTGAGACACTCCGGGAAGTCAGGGCGCTGGATCAAGCATTTCACAGATAAGTTTCCAACCTAAAGTTGGTCCACAAAGCTATTAGACAAACAGCTTTACTTCTACCACGTGCATAGATCTTTTGCTGTGTTTCGTTACAGAGACTTGAAACTACCTAAATTTCCAACAGTAGGAAACCATAATGAAATAATACATGTGCACCTGCCGCATGGAATTCCTGTCTCTGTTAAGAGAAATCTGAGAGCAGGATTTCAACTTGTATTGGTCTGATTGTGTAGTCCTGAGATCCCTGCTGCGAGAGGCCAGGGTCCGTGAGGAGCCCACCCAGGGAGAGGAGAGGAATGTGAAGAAGTAACAATCACCGATCACCGACACCGAGTGTCATCTGCGCCTGGTTCTGTGCCAGGTATTCTACAGATAGTAGTTCACTCATTTCTTTTAAGTGATGCTTTGGCTCTCGGTGTGCTGGTTAGAAAGCAGAAGGTAGGATGTGTCCAGACTCCAAAGCTTGGGTTTGAATCCAAGTCATTTACAGTCTGCAATGTAGAAAGGAAAAACTAAAAATAAATATAATAAATTTGTACTGATAAGAAATAATCTCCAAGATATAGTATATGGGACGGGAGGTGGGTAGGTAGGGGACCAAAAAAAGCATGGATCCTGGTAGTATATAATATGCTCCCATTATGTAAAAAGACAAAAATCCAATATGGGGAGTGTGCATATGGATATACTTGCAGGCAGAATACATTACAAACTAGTAATAGTAGTAGCCTTTGGGAAGGATTTCTGAGAGAATGGAGATTGGAAGTGGGAGAGAGTTTTATTATTTGACTTTTTTCCATGTTGTAATTTTAAAAAGCCCCATAGATAATTGTTAGAATGCATTAAGTTTGCAAAATGGTTTCAAAAGTACGTTCAAGTATTCAATAGAGATCATTTTATAAGATTCAACTGACGATGCTGATATTATACTAGGAAGTATGGAATATGATTTACAGGAAAAGCGATGGAACAATTCCCGACAGATCACACAAATTCGAACGTTAGGGATTTCTTCTGTGTTATAACAGATACAGCCAAGGTCTTCGAGGAGACGGCTCATGTCACATACTAATGTATATCTGCATCCCGGAGTAAAGTATAGAAGGTTGCAGGTAGCTCCTCCTGTCAGAACATGCTTTGTTTCAAAGGAGGGAGACTCTTGTAGGACTCAGCGTCTTTTTGAACTAGAGGAAGTAGAAGATAGTCGCTGTGTGTTACAGGGAAGGAAGCCGAGGCCTGAAGAGGCGAAAGTGGTGAAG
Organism: Hystrix cristata; assembly: GCA_004026905.1. Taxonomy (NCBI): domain Eukaryota; kingdom Metazoa; phylum Chordata; class Mammalia; order Rodentia; family Hystricidae; genus Hystrix; species Hystrix cristata. The sequence goes on along the minus strand of PVJO010000383.1, from coordinate 67,548 downwards.
TGCTTTGCAAGTGTAGCTAGTTCTGTAACTCAGAGGTGTCAGGATGGGAATCACTAGGCACTGGGGAGTCTTTGGAAACAGCAGGGGTGAGGAGTCTGGAAAAAGAAGGTGATGTAATGGCTCTCACACCTGTGGGAACTTCGATGGGTACTGTGAAGTTTATGTTTGTTTATTCCCTCTGAGTCAGCTAAGGACAGGGAAGGAAGAAATTAGTATTAATCCTTATCCAGGGGAATTAGAGCAAAGCACTGTGACCAAGGGCTATTACGTGAGAGATTACGGAGATGATTTCTAGAGAGCTTTGGAGAAATTGTGATTATGGCTTTCCTTTTTAAAGGTGACAGGTGAGCATTAGGTGAGGTACTGAGCTATGGTCCAAATCTGGCCCCACTTTCTCGTCACCCGGAAAGTAAGAAAATCTGCTCTGAGGGAGACCGAGAATAGCACTCGCCTGATCATGTAAGCCTCTGCATCCTGAAGCTGCGGGGCAGTGACGAGTGAAGGCAAACAGAAAAGAGCCTGAGGGAGCGCCTCACTTGAGTAGACCAGAATTTCTACTCCAACTTGGCTGTGACCTGTAACATGTCACTTAGCATTCTGAAGTATCGTCCCGTTAAAACAAAGGAATTGAGTATGTAAACTTTTTTCTCTTATTCTCTGTGATTTACCTATCACAGAGTTGGAAGGAACAAATATGAAAAAAGATATAAGCTGGGCGTGGTGGTATATACCTGTAATACCAGCTCTGTGGGAGGCTGAAGCAGGAGCATTATAAATTCAAACCTGGCTGGATCAACTGAGTGATTTAGAGAGATCCTGTCTCAAAAATAAGAAAAAAAAAAAAAAAAGAGGGGGCGTTGGGGATGTTGCTCACTGTGAAGGTTCTAGGTCCAGGCTTCAGTGTTAGAGAGAATGAATTTTAATGTATGGCCTTCAGAAGTCTTACAAACTTGTGAAAAACATCTTCTGAGATTATGAAATAATATTTTTGTCATTGGAAAGATATATAGCATTTTGTATTTGAAAAGCTTTTTAGCTGTTTGTTTAAAACAATTTAAAGTTCACAAGGCTCTTGTTGACAAATTGAATAAAATTAATTTTAACAAACTTTGCTCTAATGACCATTTTGAAATTATTCTTTTAGCCCACATTGACCAGGTGAATCTGTGATTTTTGCCTAACTCGTAGTTACAAGTTAGCACTAGCCTGTTGGGTAAAAACCAAAGACATTTCTATTTAGGTTAGCATAGCTTGCATTTGCCTCTGACTGCTGTGTGAATCTAGTTATTTCACAAACCTGCTTGTACTTTTAGAAGTTAGCTGTGGGAATTGGTTTCAACTTGGCAGTTGTTTGTTGTCACGATTCTTCATGCTTTGCCTTGATTTTCCTAACTAGTTAGGCCAATTTCCACGTTTCTTTGCCCCTTTGTTCCTCCCAGGCAGGTGTTGGAGGGCGTGTCTTTCAGTTGGTGGAGATTCCGTTTTGTAGATACACCTGAGCAGGTGCTGTCTGACATTCCACACCTTTGGTTTAACTATCAGATTCAAGATTCACTGTGTGGTGTGTTTTTTTTTTTTTGTGGTGCCGGGGATCGAACTCAGGCTCTTGTGCTTGCAAGGCAAGCACTCTAATCACTGAGCTAAATCCCCAGCCACTGTGTGGTTTTTATTTATGCTGGCATTTTCTTTTGACTTTGAGAAATATGGAATAGATTTTCATGGCTCTATCTGCTTTGCTTATTGCTGTCATTATAGAAAATGTCTGGGGTTCCCAGGGCTCAGGTGTATTTTGGTAGGTGTGGAGAGAGGAGGTGAGGCAGGGAGAGGGAATTATTTGTACCGTGGAGGCAGTGCCTGCTTAGCATGTTGAACACTGTGCCATACTGATCCTGGGCGGAGAGTCAGAAAGGGTGGGGGCAGTTCTTTGTTAACTGCCCTCACGAGGGGTCAGAATGGCTATGATCAAGAAATCAAATGATACGTACTAGTGAGCCTGGGGGAAAAGAGACCTTTTTACGTTGTTTGTGGGAATGTAACTAGTACAATCACTATGGAAATCAGTATGGAGAGTCCTCAAAAAAGTAAAAATAGAAATTCCATTTGACCCAGCTATTTTCTTTTTAGATATCTTCTTAAAAATAGACATTTCCCTTGTAGGTATCCTCCCAAAAGAGTTAAAAACACATAATATTACTGTGATACAAGCGTACCATGTTCATAGCAGCACAATTTATATTAACTAAATCTTGGGAACAGCTTATATGTTCATCTACAGATGAATTGATAAAGAGAATGGGGTATTTACATGCAGTGAAGTACTTCTTTGCTATAAAGAAGGGTAAACTTTTGTCATTTGTGGGAAAATGGATGCACCTGGAGACCTTAAGGGTACCTGAAATAAGTCAGACCCACAAGTTTAAATATCACATGATTTCTCTTATATGAGAAGTCCCAAATAGAAGTAAATTAAAAAGCAATACAAAAGATAGATAATAGGAAACAGGGAGATAGAGCTTTTGCAAAAGGTGAGAAGACCAAGAGATGGGGGGAGGGGAGAAGGGGAGATGACGAGAAAGTAAAGACGATTAAGATGTGTTATGTACATGGACCAACTCACCACCATGAATATAATCGTTGTGTACTGCAAACATGTACTAATAACAATAAGAACAATAAATAAATAAAAATTTTGAATTGAAATGAATCAGACATCTGAGGAAACAGCAGAATCTGATTCCTTCTGCACAGGAGGCGAATTGGAATTTGGCAGAGTCACCTGGTTGGGTGGAGCCAAGTCTCTGGGGGCTGCTGGTACAGGCTGGGTACAGGTACAGCCCTGAGCAGAAAAGCTGGTTTGCAGAGAAACGAGAGTGGACTTGACTCACTGTGAGAAAACATGGAGCAACTGCGTGTCCTGAAAGGGGCAGGGAGTCTGTTCAGGAATTCTGGTCTCTCAGATCCTGCGGCATCTTTATTGTAATCCCTTTCTCGTTTGAGTTGGTTTCGTCTGAGGGCATACTCCTTTTAGTACCTTGTACAAAGGTAGGCAATATGATTTTTGTTGTTTGTTTTTACCAGTGAGGAAACTGAAGCTTAGAAACGTTAAATACTTGTTCAAAGTTAGGCAAATAGTGAAAGTAGCGTCAGGGTTTGAACCTAGGTCTTTGGAATATTAGGGCACATCCTTGAAAAGTCAATAGAAAATAAAAAAGGTGAAAGGTCTAGAGTGATTTGAAGACACACAACCCCATGTGTGATTTCTTCCCCTAACTTGTTTTAGCAGGTATTATTGAAGATAGAAAATTCTGCTAATTTATAAGGGACTTCACGTAAGCCTGCTTTTTACTTCAGTTCATTTTTAAAAGAAAATGCTTAAATTCTTTGGGATATGTTGCAAAGAGAAGGGAAAGGCAGTAGTACTGTTATTGAACAAGCGTTAGGCAGACCATGTCATCGGGTGCATGTATTGTTCAAGGCTGTTCTCCTTGCTTGGCACCTTTTTCTACTCTGCTTTGAAGCATTTTCATTCTGTAAAAGATTTATTAGTATATGGAAAATCTGGTTAGATTTTCACTAAAAAGTTAATGTTTCCACTTCTTGGTCCTGTTTAGCATTCCAAGCATAGCTACCAAAATTAGAAAAGCAAGCAAAACTGAAGGCCTGTTGTATATTCAAATTAAGTGATTGCTTTAGTGAATTAAAATAAATGACACCTTTTTTTCTTTCCCTTCTTATTCAATAGGAATTTATTAAGCATCTCCCTGGCATAAGGCCCTGTTCTGTGTTGCATAGAAAATTGAATAAAATTTAGTCCCTAATCTATAGGAGTTTTGTTTTAGTTACTTTTCTCTTGTTGCTGAGGCAAAATACCCAACACCCAGAGGTAGGGGAAGAAAGGTTTATTTGGCTCACAGTTCATAGAGGTTTCAATCCACGATCGGCTGGATCCAAGGCAGGATGGCATGGCCGATGGGCAGAAGGCAGCAAGGTAAGCAAGAGAGGCAAACAAGGGGTAGGCAAGCCTCTTTCTGTCTCTTATATTTTATCTAGGCTACCTGGCCTTCGGGTGGGTAGAACTCCCACCCTTAATCCTAATACCCTTAATCCTAGTGTCACATTCTTGATCTCAGCAGAACTATGCTAAAGCAATCAGTGTACTAATTTAGTAATCACAACTCTAGATCCAGCCACCTCTGATCAGCCACCTCTTATCACATGAGGCTTTGGGGGGACATCTAGACAAAAACCATAACAAGTTTAGTCATACAAAGATAACACAGCAATTTTCATTTAACACTTATTAATGCAGCACAGTGTGCAAAAGACTTTGTGTAAATTGTCTCATTTAATCCTCCTATTGACTGTCTAAATAGATGGAGATATCCCCATTTTGCAGATGAGAGAACATGGGCACAGAGTAGTTTAATAACTTGTCCCAGATGACAAGATCAGTTGATGGGGTAGATTGGCAAAGCTGAAAAGTCTAGGTTGGTGTGATTCAACCTCGTGTGCTTAGTCACTTTGCCAGATTAGAGAAGTAAAAGACTAGTTCCGTGTGGGCATGATACGTGAAGTGTCATGAAGTAGGCTACTGAAAGAGGTGTCCAGGAAGATGATTTGCTTATGGCCAGATGCAGTCTGTACCACTGTAGTTAAGGAAGCAGTTTTGAACGTATACATAGATTAAGGTAGTAGATTTCAGGCTAGGATATGTAACTCCTGGGGTGTAGCACTTAGTGGGGAAAAAGGTAATATTTTTTTTCTCACTCACCACTAAGTTCTTAACTGAGACCAGAAGAACCAAGACAGATAATGAGAAAAACATACAGATTTGTTTAATAGCAGCTTTATATGGTACGGTAGCCTTTAGAAATGAAGACCCAAAGAAACAGGGACATCTGTGTATTATTATGGATAGTCATGCAGAAGTTTGATTAGAGGACAAAGGATGTGATTGAATAAAAAACTAAAAAAAAACTAGTTGAATAAACTAGTTGAGGGAAGGAAGGAGAGAGAAGGTCGGAGAATGACTTTTCTAGGTTTCGTGATTTGCTTTACGGGGGCAAAGGGTGTGGGAGGGATGGGGAGAGCTTCTTGCTTTTCTTGTTTTCTCAAATTCCAAGGAGCTTTCTATTTTGAGGTAGTGTGGCCTTAACTCAGGTAGAGAGAGATGGCGAAGCATGGAAGGTTTCACGGGGTGTGTGGGCACGAGCAGTCATGACCAAACTGATTTCCATATTCCCTTTTCTAGAAAGAAGCTACCTGTAGTAGTAGACATGGTGGTTCTCTTCTCCAATCTGTCCTTTTGCAGCAGACCTTCTCCTGTTTTAAAAGAAAGACCTTTCCTTATCTGAAATTTGTTATTCCACTTTGTCTTTAACTGTTAAACCTCCGTGGTGGGTGTCAGAAAAGTAAATTATTCTAATGACCAAGTATCAAATCCTTTTCTAAGTCATTTCCTCATTTTGATTTACTGCAAAATTTTGGAAGGACTCAATGGATTTGTCATCTGATAGAAGATTCAAAATTTAGATAAAATGTCGCTACTAGATATGTAACTCTTAGAAATTCTTTGGGACATTGGTGGCATTCATAACAATACTGTATATACCTGTACTTATTTATGTGAACAAGGATTCTCAGCACTAAAAAAACTATAAAAATAAAAATATAATTGTTGGACATTTCATTCTAGTAAAAAATAAATTCTTGAATGGCTATACATGTGATCATTTGGAAAATGAAACCACCCCATTTATCTAATTAAGAATTATTTTCTAGTAAAAATTTATTTTTATGTTTAATAGTTATCAACATTAGTATAGCATATTGATATTTTATTACGAAATGTAATGACTTAGTTCAGAAATAATTTTTAACACTTAGAGCTTTATGATAAGGAGGAATAAGAACTTCATGTCATTTCTTCATTTTGTCATAGATAGATATGATAGCCTGATAAATAAAAACTTTCAATATTAATCAAAAGTCTCCCATTAAAGAAAAGCCCAGGACCAGCTAGCTTTATTGTTGGATTCTACCAGACATTTAAAGATCTGATACCAATTATCCTTAAGTCACTCCAAAAATTACAAGAGGAAGGAATTCTTCCAAACATTCTGTGAGGCCAGAAAACTCTAATACCCAAACCACTCAAAGACACAATGGAGAAGAGAGAGGGAGAGGGACAGGGTGAAGGACAGGAAGGGGAGGAGGTGGGAGAGGCAGAGAGGAAGAGAGAGTGAGAGAGTGAGAGAGGCAGAGAGAAACCATAGGTCAAAATCCTTGATGTCCGTAAATGCAAAAAACCTCAACAAAATACTAGCAAATCAAATCCAGCAGAACAATAAAAGATTATTCACCATGATCAAGTAGGATTCTTCCCTGGGACGCAAGATGGGTTCATCAGATGTGACATACCACAACAACAAAATGAAACATAAAAACCATGTGATCATCTTAATACATAAAGAAAAAACATTTGGTAAAATTCAACATTGCTTCATGGTAAAAGTAATGAACAAATCAGGTATAGGGAGAATGTGCCTCAGCAGAATGGAATCCACTTATAATAAGTTAACAACCAACATTATACCAAACAAGATAAAAGCTGAAAGCTTGCTCTCTAATATCTGGAACAAGACAGAGGTACCCACTTTTGGCACATTTATTTAACAGAGTGCTGGAAATGCTAGCCAGAGCAGTCAGCTAAGAAGAAGGAAAGGACATTCAAATTGGAAAAAAAGTCCAATTTTCACCGTTTTCTGATGGTGTGATTTTATATATAGAAAACCCCCAAGATTCTCCATTTTATATATAGAACCCCCCAAAGATTTTATGTATAGAAACCCCCAAAGATTTTCCATTATGGAAAACAGAATGGTAGTTCCTCAAAAAATTAAAACAGGAAGTCCCATATGACCCGTCTGTCTCAGCCCTGGGTGTACTGTGTGGCCAAGGAGAGGAGATCGCTGTGTCAGACATCTGCACTCCGGTGTTCACTGTAGCACTAGTCACAAAAGCCAAAGGAATAGAAGCAGTGTAAATGTCTATCAGCTGGCGGGTGTAAAAAAATATGGCACATATGCCCCAAGGAATGGGATTCAGCAATAGTGAAGAAGGAAATTCTGTCATTTGCAGGAACCTGGACAGAACTGGCAATCATTGTGTTAGGTGAAATAAACCCGAGACAGAAGGACAAGTACTGCACAATCTCACTCATGTGGAATCTAAAAAAGTTGGTGTCACTGAAGTTGCAAGTGCAGTGATGGCTGCCAGAGGCTGGGGAGGGTAAAGGCAGGGATGGAGAGAGATCGATCGTGGCTCTGAAGTTAGGGTTAGACAGGAGCAGGAAGTTCCAGGGTGCTATTGTAAGGGGAATATAGATAGCAGTAATGTACTGTGCATCTCAAAAAGCTTGGAGAAGGTATTTTGAAAGTTTAACCATAAAAGGTAAATGTTTGAGGAGATAGATAATGCTTAACCTAATTAAACCTTACATAATATATACATGTATCAAAACATCATATGTTACTGCATTAGTATGTGAAATTTTTGTTTTTTGTGTACCAGTTAAAAAGTAAGTTTAATTAAAAAACTCAACTATAAAATTTAAGGGGTAAATTTTTGCAGGGGAAGTGGAATTGATATGCGAAGATAAGGAGAAAAGAATGATATAAAATTTTTCACTGAAAACAAGTTACTTCACATACAGTGGTGCGTTGGTTCACGAACTTAATTCATTCCACAGTTCTGGAAGAGATGGCCACATTCATGTTCCTGCGGCAAAGATAGCTGTGGTCTTGTTCATCACCCAGTGCAGAGTCTGCAAACAAAAACAAAATTTTGCAAAATGCTTCTGTTTGCAAACCAAATTGTTTACTAACAAAAGCATTTGTGAACCGAAGTACCACTGTATTTTAAAGTTGGTGATATATAAATCTTGACGTGACGTGAGTAAGGTTGGGTGAAATACACCTAGCTCATAGCTTAGACTCCTTGTCATGAAATTTAACCTTACTCCTGATGGTAGTAATATTAATTACTGTTGCTGGACATGGTGATGCACATTTGTAATCCCAGCACTTGGGAGGCTGACACAGGAGGATCACCACAAATTCGAGGCCAGCCTAGGCTACATAAAAAGACCCTGTCTCAAAATACCAATAAATAAATGAGTAAGTAAATAAAATTGCTATGGTATTTTCTTACATTGAATACATTTAACAGAGTAACAAAACAGTTTCAGTTTGAAATATGAATATTTACTGTTAATGAATCACGTCTATTGATAATATTTAAATATTTGATGAAAATGTTAGCTATCCTAGATACGTGTACTGAGGTACATAGTTTTTCAAAATTATTCTTTTTTTCCCAAAATTCTTTTATAGTGGACTACATGCGTGAAACGTTTAAAGACTACTTAGGTAAGCCTGCTAGATAGGAGCTCAAACAAGAAAATAGATTAAATAGATTTCGCAATTTCCCATAACTAAGCCTTTTAAAAGCAATCCTTACATGCCATTATATGTGCTTTATATTTGTCTTTGCTTTAAATACTATTACAGTTGCATCAAATAAAAACCTCTAAAGCAGTGAGTGATCCAGCGCTCTCTGAACCGGCTGTAGGTTGCATACAGACTGATGCTCTGCGTTAGACCAAGACAGCATGAGATGTGGGATTTGGGAGAAGGTGGCCGAAGAAGCTTTGGTGTATGTTGCTTTGTATTGTGTGGCCCTGAGGGAAGCTTGGGGCCTGGGAATTACTGTCAGGATGGGATATGAGCATTTCTTCAACTCTCTTCCCTTAAGTTGTGTCCTTATATCACAGGAAGAAAAGCTTGGTATCCAAGTGCCTCATGACACCTCTTGATTCCAGTCAGCCATTTGCAGATAGGTGGTGTCATCGGCCTGAGAGGGTCCGAAGGAAACCTGCCTTCCGCCTCACCATACTGGCAGTCTCTCCATGACTGGTGTAGACTACAGGTCTTCAGATGGCAGCCTTATTGACTGTACTCCTCTGCGGGCCAGGGGAGCGAGCAGATGCCTTCACAGGCGCACCCCTGGCCTTTTCCTTCCCGACCTGGTCTTCTGAGGGCGGGGAAGGGGGTCCGTGGCTGCCTCAGTGTCTGAGCTTCCGATGCTCCAGATGAGGGGTGAGGAAGACTTCATGTCCACCCAGCCTCCACCTCCAAACCAGTCATGTTGCTGGTGACCAAACAGAGTGGGCTGAGCGAATATTGGGTGAGGAAAGAGGAAACTGGAAGCAGACCAACTGGGGAAAGGATCTTTCATGCTTAGCTGTATTTCCTCAGCATCTTTCCCAGCCACACTCATCTTTACAATCCACTTTCCAGCCTTGCGAGCAGAATTCCTTGTGTGATCTTGGCAGTTGACATGTAGCATATCAGTGATTTAAGTCTGTGTATTTGTGTTAAAGAGGTAACTGTGCTTAAGTAGCATTCTCGGGACTTTGAAGGGACAAAGAACAGCCAGGGTCTGGTCTCGCTGGGAGGGAATGAGCCAGTGTTAGTCATTTGAACTTTTGTAGCTACTGGACATAGAAACACTTTTATTTTCCAAATTATGTATTCAAAAATTTGTTTTAATGAGTATATGTTCTGCCAAATATAAAATCTTACGTAGTGATAGGGAAAAGATATATAAGGTTTCCTCTTGACCATTTTTCTGTTTGGCTATAATTTGTATTGTTAGAAAAGTAATGTTAGACTTTGCTAATTTACTGTACTCTGTTTTTTCTATAGTAGCTAGTCTAAACTTGGTGAAACTAAGACAAAGTGAGTTTGTACTGTCTGTGTGAGAAGGAAAACTGTATCTTCAATTATTAGCTCTTTCCTCATGAAAGTCATACTTCTTCAGATAAGTTGTAGTGAATTAGATAATATAAATTAGATGGCTTTTTACTGAAACCTAATCATCTGTTATGCTGGAAATAGTTATAATCTCTTCTGATCACTTGTCTTAAATGTCAGATATGTTACTTATTTTAAAGGTGGGGGAAAAATAAAATGTGGTTAAGGCAAAATTTACCTAAAGATTTACACATTTATATTTGAGGGGTTTTAAAATATAATATAGCAGAAACCTCCTTTACCCCTTAGTTATCTGTCCCTTTCCCATATGTCAGAATTAGGTAGTCACACTTGCCAAATTAATACTTTTACATTTTAATATCACCTACTCACTTTCTACTCCCACTCTAAATTAATAGCAATGACAACATTTAAGTAACATCAAAGATTTAATTTAGGTTGGCAGGTGTCAAATTGAGTTATGAATTTTTTACAACTCATAATACTATGTAAATGCAAAGATTTTTTGCAATTGAAAATGCATGTGTACGTCTCACCATTTCTTGACATCACAAGATGATTTTTAAGAATTGTCCCCAAATCAAGTTGCTAAATACATCCTGGGAAAGTTGATTCTGTTTCTGACATCTGCTGTTCCTGAAGCAAAGTGTCCCTTAACACGAAGGGGCCCAACCGTGAACAGAATCTAATCACGAAAAGCCCAGCAGTGGTCTGATGCACACAGCGGGAAGCATTTGGGTATAGTGTGCTAAAAGCGAACAAATAATGGCTGGGAGCGGCGGACACTGGTGCTACAGTCCATGAAAACTGTGGGGATGGGGAGGCGGTCCCAGAATCAGCTCTGAGTTCCACCGTCCAGAAACAAGTGTTACAGGCTGTGAACTTGATTTGGGTCATTAATAAACTGTCACAGTTACCTGATGAACTTGGTCTTCCAAACATGACCTGCCTCTTGACATAAGGCCCTTCGTCTCTCTCATGTGAACAGTATGTGAAATGAATTGGCACTCTTGACGAAATGTAAGTGGTATTATTAGAGTTAGTATTATTTTATCTAAGGCAGAGTACAGATTTACTTGGAAGCCTCAATAATCGTATCCCAATAGCCGATCTTTGTTACCGGTACTCTGTGGCTATGATTTAAAAGAGCAGTGTGTTATGGCAGAAGCTGTGTGCACGTGTGTGTGTGTGTGTGTGTGGGTGGGTATGTTCCAGCTACTAGGAATTGAATCCAGGGCCTCATACTTGCCAGGCAAGTGTTCTGTCACTAAGCTACATCTCCAGACCTTTTTATTTTTTGAGACAGGCTCTTGCTAAGTTTTCCAGGCAGGCCTGGAACTTGTGATCATTCTGCCTCAGCCTCCTGAGTAGCTGGGATTACGGGTGTGCGCCACTGTGCCCAACCAAGAAAGCTGCTAGTAAAGCTCTAAGCCAGTGATGGTGAACTTCTTAGAGGCCAAGGGCCCAAACTGCAACCCAAACCCACATATTTATTGAAAAGTATCAACACTGTAATTAAACTTAAATACTGAGGTTTTACTTTAGAAAAAACAACTCATACATTAAAAGAAAAACACAGTAACAGAGCTTTGAATGCTACAGACAGCCCGCTGCGGATTGCCTGCCATAGGTTCCCCAGCATTGCGCTAAGCAGTAGCCCCATCCCTTAGGATATATGGCTGCCTGTTGTCTTGGCAGCTTTTGTAGTACCGTATCCCGTGTTTTTGCTTGGTTTGGTTTTGTTGTTTTTGTTTTTTTGTCTTACTCTTAACACTTGGGGGTTTTTTTGTTTGTTTTTTGAGATGGAGTCTCCCAATGTAGTATAGGCTGGCCTTGAACTCACTATGTAGCCTAGTCTGGCCTCAAACTTTGGACTTTCCACCTGCCTCAGCCTCCCGAGTGCTGAGATAACAGGCATATGCCACCATCCCCTACAACACTTGCTAAACATAACATCCTGCATTTTTCTTTCTAGTGGAAAAAATGATAGAAACAGAAACACATCTTTTCTAGCAATAGACCTTTTCTGAGCACCTTCCATGGGCAAAACACTGGACCTGCAGCCATGAAAGGACACAGTGGTGCATCCTTCATTTTATTAAGACTTTGAGGCCTTGTTAAAGTTTTTTTTTATCTTTAAAACTAATAGTTTTTCTAGTGTATATAGTTTTTGAAATATATTTGTAAGAATCCGTATTTCTGGATATTTTAAGTGGGGAGCACCGACTAAGCTTTTTCTAAAAGATAATTGTCCCAAATAGGTTGACTTGCAAAGTATAGGAAAATTGCCCTCCATGTTTTAATTCTTGAAGTAAGTGGTGGTTAAATAGTAGTTTGCTTTGTAATTATTTAAGAAGTTTATATATGTGGTATGTTCTTTTCTGTGTGTCTGTTACAATTTACATTGAAAAAGGCATAGGGCAAACAATTTCTCCAACCTCAAAATGTCTCCCGGAGTGGTACCTAAACTCTATTGCTATTGGTTAATTGTTTTAGTTAATATTTGGCCTCTCTTCTCTACCTCTATAAAATGGAACTATTCTATGGCACATAATACGTGAAAACACCAGACTTTTAGTAAGATGAATTTATCAGATTACTTCTTTTAGTTTAGGAGCCTGAGCTAATGTAGAAAGGTTGATTCCAGAAAGTGGTATTGTGTGGGAAGAAAAAGTTTAAACAAGGAGACAGAGTTAAAAAATGGAAAGTCAGTAAACCTAAGTAATGTATAACCTAATTTCTTACCTTCCCAGATTTCGGTAACCAAATATCCTAACTTTACTGAATCAATTAGCATTCTTCTCAAATGGTATGGTGAATATCTCACTAATTTGAGTCAATTAGGAAGGTGGTTAAAATACGGCATTGTAAAAGAGTAGTTACTACTTTTAAGGTTTTATTTAGTGACATAAAGAAAGCTAACAAATACTTCTTGGTTAGGACTGTTTAAAGTTATCATGTGAATGTTATGTGAATGGATAGTTTAGACACATTACATCTTAAAAATTTAGATATTATGAGTAACCAAATGTAGGTGTCTTTAATATGTCACATAGTTTGTAATTTTTCTGTTTCTTCAGTTTTATTGTCTACCTATTTGTTAGTTTTTCTTTGGTGCTACTGGGATTGAACTCAGGGGTTTACATTGAGGTACCTCTTTAGGCATTTTTTTATTCCTTATTTTGAGACACGATCTCTCTAAGTCACTAGCTCCTTAGGCTGGGCTCCAACTTGCAACCCTTCTGCCTCAGCCTCCCAGGGTGCAGGGATTACAGATGTGCACCACTGCAGCGGGCTCCGTTTATTAGCTTTTAGAAGACTAATTTTGTTGGAACAAAATTAGATGAAAGTGGTTAAGCAGCCTGGCTTTCCCCAAAGTGTTGGGTTGTTAGACAAAGAAAGACTAGTCGGTCTGAAGAGATGAGGGTTGGAGCAGACCTAGGTTTATTCTTAAACTGGTTACATGTAACTTTGGTTGTAACACATTGTTCACCTTTACTCAGATTTTTTTCCATTAATGTTGCTGGCTCTGGTTATTGGTCCTTCTGACGTATCCTCCTCTTGTTAGGACACAAAAATAGAAACATTACATGAGGATCCTTTTCATTTATAATATAAATCAGTAATGTATACTTAAAGCAATACCACATTTAAATAAAGTTTATTAGGAACAATAAAAGGTCTCAGTGTTGGGACACACCTGCTCTCTGGGATATCAGTTAGTCCTCTTGCCCCCACTCCAGGGCCGTGCCACATAGAGTGCCTCTGTATGAGAAGCAACTCCATCTTGAACCACTCCCTGCAGTTTTGTTAATGGTCTTTTGGTCATGGAGAATGTGAATTAGACTGTGACACTGCTGATGTTTGATGTTCATGGAGGAGTTCGAGGCGGTGGGTTGTGTCCTATTTATTACACCTGGTGAGATTTACCCCAGTGTTACTCTCTTCTAATGCCTGTATTGAGGAGGTCATGCAGTGATTGGTATTGGCCCCATCACAAGTTTACCAGACTCACCTTGCTGTAGCAGGATCATAAAATAGGAACAGAGTTCAGATATGGATTCCATGTCATGTTCCTTAGAACAATGGCTTTTGGAACTCTTAGTTGAAAGCACCGTTTTCTCCTTTGTGTAAGTCATACTTGTTAATGTTTATCTTTCCTGACGGATAGCCAGACAAGCCTCCACATTGCCAACTTTGGGGGTCCTCAGATGTTCCTCTTTTCTCTCAGTCTTGGTTGCCTGGGAGAGAAAGGGTTCTTCTCTTAGTTGGCTGTTGAATGTTCTCTTCCTTGGATATCCCTTACACTTGTCCCCTGAAGAGTCAGTCTCTCTTAGTTGACCCTTAATTTAGACTGACTTCCGGACGTTGTTAGGCACCCCTGATGGCAGATGGCGAGCTGTGTGTTGTGGTGAGTGAGAGCTCAGTCTCCGGAGCCAGTCTGCTCAGTTTCAAAGCTGGTCGCAACGCTCATGAGCTAAGAGCCTTAGGATATAGAGCCTGACTTTGAAAATGGGGTTAATGTTAGTATCTACTTCATGGGATTGTTTTGAGGTTTACATGAATAAAGCATGCGAAGTGTTTGCAACAGTGACGCAGAGTAAGTGCTCAATAAATATTAATGCCTATTATTAGATTGCCAACTTTAGGACTTAAGCCTTCTCATTTTAGTGATGAGTGTACTTTGGACCCAAAGACTCTTCTTATTAGATTGCCAACTTCAGGACTTAAGCCTTCTCATTTTAGTGATGAGTGTACTTTGGACCCAAAGACTCTAGCTATGAACCTGTTCCATGAGAGGGGCTCTGAGGACAGCCTTGCATACCCTGTAGACTTAACTGTAGGAGGTTGTGGCTATCATGCTGTTTCCTCTGCTTATCAGAACTGCTTCCTTTCAGAGTAGGGTGGATGTGTGCTGGAGAGGAGTTCTCACATCTCACTCCTGCAGGCTTATCCCCTTCTGCCCCAGAACAGGATCCAAACCTCCAAGCCAGCGTTTCCCTTATCTTTAGCTCAGCCAGGATTTCCGACGTTGCATCTGTGGTGGGCTCCCTCTGCTGGTCCCTCTAGCATATGTGCAAGTCTGTGGAATAACAGCTTTTAAAAATTCAGTTTTTAACTTTTGGGCGATCTTTGAGTAAAAACCACATCCGAAAACTTTATTTTGTATGTCAGTGATTCAGGCTCCACCTGTATTACTTTTTTTTGCCATTTGTATTATGAGTTGGGATATTTTCAAATTTGAATTTTTTGTTTTTGTTTAGTTTGATTTTGTGTGGGGGTTGTTGTGGCATGCCGAGAAACTTCTTCACAATATAATTATCAAGAGCTGATTGTTATGTTTTATATTATAATGTATGCTACTAACATGTACTTGTTTTAACATTCTTTTTTTTTTTTTTTTTTTTAGCTGGGGATCGAACTCAGGGCCTTGCGCTTGCAAGGCAAGCACTCTAACCACTGAGCTAAGTCCCCAGCTTGTTTTAACATTCTAAAGTAAAGAATGCCCGTGATGTGGAGACTTAGTTAGCTCTGAGAGTCTCACAAGGTCATAGCCTAGCTCCTGGGAACATTGTTAATACCTATCAGAAAATAGTAGCTCAGACTTTTTGGATGGTTCCTTATTTATTTGGGGTTATAATCTGTTGGTAAAATGTGCCACAGTGTCTCTAAAGCTGCGTTTAAAAGTAATTCTTCTGCTTCTTTGCATTTTCCTTATCTCTTCCATCTTTTCTTCCTTGTGTTTCCTACTAGGTTCAAACAACATAAACCGAGTAACTGCAAGCCTGGAAAATGGAGAAAATGAAGGAATAACTAAAATTATTGCACCTTCACCAGTAAAAAGGTCAGTGTAGTTAACTGAAGAAACACACCACTATATACTGTCATAAAAGCGATTTTTCCTATTGGCAAGGTTCAGAATCTTTTCACTTAGATAATTGACTAATACTTCTGATCCATGGCCTCCAATAGATAATCTCTGGTCCAAACAGTAGTTTAAAATGCCAGTGAAATATAAAACATCAGGACCCGCCTCTCTTGTTGAAGACGGTGCTCCCGCTGCTACAGCACGATGAATTTACAGATCCTCAGGGGTCTGTATTCTCAGCAACAGAGTGAACATTCCATGTGATTTTTTAAAATGACATGATATAATAGACTCACTCAGAGGGACTTGTGAATGAAAGTAGATGATATTTATGTTTAATGTACTGTGTTCATTACAGTGGTGCACTGAACTGTGGCCCCGGAAAGAGGATTTATAGCATTTAGAGGCAGCAGAGCCTCAGAAGTGAGTGATTGCATATGTATGAAGAGTTGTCATGGTCCTCTGCATCAGTTTTCCCAGGGGCATTCCTCAGCGGAAAGTCCTTCTCTTAGTATCTTACATGGATTGTTTCCCTGAAAGATCAGCCTTGTTCTCTGTTAAGATGCTGTTTCAGAGTCATTTTTTTCTATCTCTAATTATGTTCATGGAGCAGAGTTTTAGACACACAATGAGCAGCTTTCATAAGCTCACTTTTTTAGAAGTTGCCCCACATACATCATTGAGAAAGCCGAGCAGTCAGAGATGTGTGACCTGCAAAGACTTCTTAGATTATCTACTCTCCTTTGTTAGTAAACAATGGTGTGTTCATTCCACTGGCTTGTGGCTACTTTGAGGACTATAATATATAATTCCTCAGCAAGATAATTTTAAGATATGAGGATTCTAAGAGTTGTGTTTTCTTAAGAGTTTTGCTTAGATTCTTTTTTCTTATATTTCCAGGATACTTTCTTTACATACTCTCTTTCTGGAATGACAAGTTCTTTGCCTCTGAATACTTTCATTTATTGTGTTTCCCTAAGTCAGTCTCACAGGTGTGGATAGACCCAGTTTCGTTTCCATGTACAGAGTGTGCCTGTGGTGTATCTAGCCCAAGCGCAGTAATCGTCCATGAAATCCACATCCCAAGCCTTTTAGAGTGTGCAGAGCTCCATTCCCTTGGCAACACATTCCTGCTCATCATGGTTCCTGAAGGGTTGCTGAATTCCCACTCAGGCTCTAGATGAAAAATAGCTTAAGGAGAGAATGCAATTAACCTGTTACCCGAGCTTTAATTATTTTTGAACACCTATCTACTCTTTCACTTCCTTCTTCAACTCCCTATTTCTTTTCTTAGTCTCCCATTTTTGCCTTTTCTTTCTGATTTATTAAACACATACACTCTCTACTGTTGTCTCTCTTACCATGTTCATTACTTTTTCTCATTTCAAAAGGTAGGATTTTACTTTGGGAATTTGATCTTCAGAAGTTTTTTTTTTTAGCTTTTATAAAGAATATATTTTTATATATGAAATGTGTCTACTCTCTACTAAGACTAAGATATATGCCTTTGTCAGGCATATAGTTTTAAAGGCATATATGAATTCCTGTATGAATACACTACCCTATGATACAAATTTATCTTTTGAAATGACCTTGTCGTTTTTCCTTTCTCCTCTTTGTTGGATGTTATTAAGAACTCTGCTGCAGCTGTATTCTTAGACAGTTTATATGGATGATCGTGCGAAAGGCCAGGCCTCCTTAGTGGATTAGGAGTTAAGTAGCTCTGTCTTTCTTGGCTGCGAAGATTCCTGAGGAAGTGAGAAATGCCCCTTCTCTGTCCCACTGGTGACCAAAGGCTTCTGCTGAGTCGCTTCCTCCATGTCTCCCCGTGTGTTTTGAAAACAGTTTGTTGGGATTGAATAGCAACTCAGTTATATTTACATTCTTAGGGCAGAAAGATGATACTAGATCAGGAAATAGCATTTGAAAGTCACTCTGATCTGGAAGAACGAAGCCAAGATAGAGCGGAACCGGGGAAAGGTCATGTCGGGAAGCCAGATCCTGCCCGGAGCTGACTGACCTCCAGAGTCAGACCCAAGTCCAGAGCCAGAGTCTGACCACTGTCCTAAAGAGAAGGCCGCGTTTCCTTCACCTTGCCTTGCTTTCCTTCTGGACTCCGTGACCGTACTCGCTTTCTATCTTGATGTAGACACTTTGGAAAGTTTCTTAAGAATCTACAGACTTGCCTTCTGTTGACTTAGAGCAATAAAATTTAAAGAGGGGAGGAGGCCCAGAGGTATTTGCAGGAAGCTACTTCATGAAGAATGAGTTACAGATAAAACACACACCCCAGTTGTTAAAAAATTCTACTGAAGAAATCAATATGTGAGTTAACTTCCTTTTATTTTCTACTTAATTTATTCTTTTCTTTTTTGATTACAGCTTTAAAAAAGCAAAGAATGAAAATAGTCCTGATACCCAAAGAAGCAAATCTCACGCACCGTGGGAAGAAAATGGCCCCCACAGGTAAAGGGAACCATTGTATTTGTGCAGCAGAGACTAACAAAGGGGAGAGCAAGTGTAACTCACTGAATAAAGGAATCCCACAGCTGGCAGTGGACGAGGGTGATTCCTGAATCAGCTGGACTGGGGGGAATTTCTGAAGTGGAAATCAATAGTGTGTTTGCTTTTTTTTTTTTTTTGTGCTGGGGTTCGAACTCAGGGCCTTGTGCTTGCAAGGCAAGCATTCTAACCATTGAGCTAAATCCCCAGCCCCATCAGTATGTTTCTTAACATGAGACCTTTTTCTGGAAAGTCACCTGAAAGATTATTATGATGGTTTAGAGTAAGATATTTCTGTAAACTCTGTCTCAATGATATATTAATGATAATTTTCCCATTTAATAGTTCTTGTAAAAACTTCCAAGCTGACACATTGACCATTCTTCTTACACCCCAGCGGACTCTACAACTCTCCCAACGACCGTACCAAATCACCGAAGTTCCCCTGCTCCCGCAGCCGAAACCCCTCCTGTACAAGCGGCGATGACTGTGTGCAGCCGGTGAGGAGAAGGTGAGCTGAACACAGCTCTGCTGTTCGCAGCCTCCAACAGCAGCTTGGGGGCCCAGGCGCGCTTTTGTAACAGGTGATTCTCGTAATGCCTTTGCTCTTTGTCTCCTCCAGGTAAGCGAAGCTACAGATGCTGACACACTGCTCCTCTGAAGCAGCCAGAATTTTAAAGAATACTTATAGAAAATATTGACTTGAATTTGCCTTCTGTTCAATTTTAATTGATACATTAAAATTTATATTATAAATAGTAGATGTTAGCAATATGTATATTACGTATATTACTTACTACATTAAATATTTCTGCCTGGGAAGACAAAACTGCATTTAAAGACAAGTTTTCTCAGCTGAGCCTGGGTGCGCTTCCCTCCAGACTGATCTTGTTACTTAAGTGTCAGGGAAACCTCTCAAAGCAAGGAAGAGATGAATCCTGTTATACTTTCCACAGCTGGTCAGGATGCGGGTCTGATTTTATTGGCGTGTCTGCCCAGTTTCTTAAAAAGTGTATATCTAGAAGTTTTGGCCTCTGCAGAGCAGGCTGGGTGGTGTCAGGAACAAGAAAGGAAGATGCAGAAATGACTTAGAGGTGAAATTCCTTTCACTCCCACTTCATAGGGACTGGGTTTTACTTTGCCTGCTTGCATAATTGGTATTTGAGAAATGACTTATGTAATTACAAAAGTTTAGGTCATAATGTGAGATAACCTTCAAGACTCTTTCTGTGCACTGTGGGCTCGGAAGCAAAGCACTTCTCTCTCTTACTGTCCTGTTTATGCTCACTGGTTGAAACGTCCACATTTGATGCCTTCTAATTCTGTTGATTTCCCAGAGTCTCGCTCCCTTAGCCATTTTCGAATTTGAGTCCAACTTCACTGAAATCCTTTAGTGGCTGTGAAGAGTCGACATCACATTCACCTAGTTGGACTGAGCAGCGGAAGCCTAGATTAGGAGCAGTGCTGGCTAGATAGAACGAGGAGAAGAGTTGCCATCTGTTTGGTATTTACCGTGTTCCAAGTACTTTGCAGCATATTATCTCACTTGATCCTGATAGTAACCTTTTGGGAATTGGCATTTCCAGCAGAGAGGGATTAGGCAAAGACTGATGCAAAGATGTGAGTGGATTTAAGACCCCAGAGGCAAAGTATTATTATCAAGAGATCTAGTGGCTGCTACTGACCTTGGCCTGGGAACACAAGCAGAGAGTGTCGCCCAGAGATCGAAGCTGCTTCCACCTTCAGGCTGGTTGTCCCGAGCTCGTGTTACTGCGTGCACCAGCACAAATGCTGGATAGGAGCTGCGCTTGTCGCCTGTCCTGCAGGTGCCCCAGCGTGGCTGAGGCTGTGGACTCCTCCTAGGAGTGTCAGAGTTGATGCCATGGTCGCTGCCAGAAGTAAAACTCTTTCCTTTTTCTCGTACCTTAAAGTCTTACCTGACTGCTTTCTGACTGGGGCCCAGCTGGCAGGGAGTCCAGCAACACAGTGTCTAGGTAGGGAAGGGCAGGCTGACGAAGGGTCAGGATGGGGCCAGTTATCAGTGGAAAATACTTGGCCAGCATTATCATCTCACTTCTACAGCTGAGAAAACTGGGGCTGAGAGAGATGGCCTTCACTTGTCCTTTGTGGCACATCCAGGACTTGAATCCAGGTGTGTAAAGAGGATAGTGAGCTCTTGTGTAGATAAGGCTCTGCTCTGACCTTTATTGAGCTTTCTCCTGGGGACATCAGGGGCTGCTTCAACCTGGGAAGCTCTGAAAACCAAGACAGCCTGTTGTGGAAGTGCATTTGTGAGTGTGTGTGTGTTGATGGGGGTGTAAGTGGTACAGATGACTACATATATCGAGTACCTGGCTAAGACTATGGTGGGTAGATTTTTATAGCTTTTTAACCTTAAATGTTAGTGAAATTTGTTAGCACTCCCCAAATAAATTATTATACATGTTAAACAGATAGTTATTTTGATTTTAATACATTTGAAAATAAATTAAATATGCCAAAATTTACATGATTTCTTTCTAAATGAATTGCTTGAGATTGTTTGGAGTATATACACCCCTCAGTCTGGACTTGCTGACTTCTACAATGAGATACATTTTCTTCTGGCTTCCTGTGAAACACAGAGAAATAATTGTGGAGAGTGGATACAGGACCCTTTCACTGATCTAGTCCAGGGGAAAGACTGTCTTAATTTACTGGCAAGAGAATCTTTTTGCCTGAGTGAGCATACTGTTCTGTCTGTTCTGTGTGTCACTTAAAGTCTCTTGCTGGGCACGTTCATTTTGAGAAGACCAGTCATTGCTGTCTGTTGACATAGAAGAGCCAGCACACATTATTCTCTGTCTCTCTCCACTAGAAATGCCCTATAAATGTCTCTGTCCTTGTCAGATTTGTTTTATCTTCATACACATTTACTTTGCCCCTCGGCACAAACCCCCACAAAGCTGGATTAACTCTGGCATTTAAAATCGAGATTTGTTGTCGGCATGGAAGAAGCTCAAGGACTTAAATTTAATAATAGGAAATTCTGTTCTGCCCCGGATACCAGGATAAACATGTTTTGCAGAAGATATCAAAATTTCTTTGCTGGTTTGTCGTGGGATGGATATAAGCTGTCAAATTCTGGCTGAGTGTAGAACAGTGATCCCTAATTTTTTCGGGTAATAGAACCCTCTGAGAATCTGACAAAATGTTAGGTTCAATCCCTAACCAAAAAAGGGTGCATAATTAAATACACATAAACATTTTCATATAATATTCAAGATTTATCAGTACCCTGAAACCTGCTTGTTTAAATATTTCTGTTCTAAGAAAAGAATACCAGGATGCTTTCTGGCAGCACAATGTATTTACACCTCTCACCTTTCATCTTTACACTCAAAAATGTTTATTTTGTGCTGTGTGTGTGTCAGGCAGTGTGCTAAACAAAACTGCACCAAGTGCCTGTCCTTTGGGAGTCCACAGGCAGTTAGGAGAGAAATGTATGAATCACATAAATACACGTGCAACCATAACTTTGATATATGAGGATGATTTATCTGGTCTTAGAGGAATTTTAGAAACTTTTTATTGAAACCCAGCATGCACCCGGAGAAGGACAGGCATGGTAAGTGTAGCTAGCCGCCTGGTGGACTGTTATAAACCAGACTAGTTCTGTTAGGGGAAGTTGGCTGAGTCGCTGACTCAGAGGGTTGGGGCAGCAGGTTCCTGAGGTTGGGTATGACAGCTGGGATCTGACGGAAATGCGGCAAAAAGAAAAGAAACAGTGTGCCAGGTGGAGGTGTTAGAGGGGATCGGGAAACACTGATGAAAAGAAAAAAGCCAGTATTGCCTAAGCTCTGAGAGTGAACAGAAGGGTGTTAGAGGTGAGTTCGCAGAGACATGGAGCCACTTTGCAGCTTACCTGGGCCTTGTTTGGATATTTTCCTGAGATCAGTAGTTTTTACAGGGAGTGTAACAACTTGATTTCATTTGTGTTTGTAAAGATGACCCTTAATGTCCTGTGGAGAAATGGCTAAAGACACTAATGTTGGACGTGGAGAGACCAGGCTGCAGGCTGTT
Source organism: Hystrix cristata (assembly GCA_004026905.1). Taxonomy (NCBI): domain Eukaryota; kingdom Metazoa; phylum Chordata; class Mammalia; order Rodentia; family Hystricidae; genus Hystrix; species Hystrix cristata. The sequence continues at coordinate 45,279 of PVJO010000383.1, read as the reverse complement.
GTAGGAGGCCGCACCATGGAGGATTGGGACATGAACAAGATGGTTATGTGGCCATATAAGGAAGTGGGTGATTCTCTGAACCAGTAGGAAAAAGATCAATAGGACCGAGAGGATCAATGTGAGGGATAGAGGTCAGGTGAATAGCAAGAATGAAACCCAGGCTTGTGCAGTTTTATGAGTCCCTGCAAAATGCATGAAATAAGTATCTTTAGGGCATTTTATAGGCTTGAAAGGGACAACTGTGTTAAGTTTCCGATATGTCGAATATGCGATACCTCAGAAGTCTGAGATTCACCTGGGTCGTTGGACTATAAATCAGGAGCTAGACTATTTGAATTGAAATATCAATTGTCATCAGCTAGAAATAAGGATGCTAATTGAATTGTGAAACAGAGATGAAGCTGTGTAGTGAGATAACATAGATAGAATGCAAAGGCAAAGCCCATCACAGAGCTGTGTGAAAATCCAGTATTTGGTGACTTAGTTGAAGAGATTAGGTAGTAAAGGAGGCAAAGAAATTGAGGGCATAGGAAAAATAAAGACAGCAAATAAAATCTGGTTATCAAATGGATCCTTTCTATCTTTTTATTTTATTTTTGACCCTCTTTCTTCATTTTCAGAATGCCAGAAGACAGGCTTCCATCTCCCAGGCATGAGGTTAAAAAATCCCACTGTAAGAAAAGCACAGGTACAGCCCCATGTGGCAGCACATGACTGTAATTCTGGCACTGTAGGAGGCTGAGGCAGGAGGATTGGAAATTTGAATCCAGCTTGGGCAGCTTAGTGAGATCTGTCTAAAAAAGGGAGAGGGCTGGAATGGATGTAGTTCACTGCAGAGGCCCTGGGTTCAATCTCCAGTAAGTCAGTGACTAGAGTTCTTATTAGAGTTTAAAGTAGTGTGGCAGATTTTAAATAATCTGCGTACAGTTAGGAAGACAAAGTGAAGGGAATCTTCTCAAAAGTAGAACAAAAGCAAAACAAGATATATGGAAATGAGGGTAATGAAATTATTGAACCGAGATATTGAATATTCAGTTAATGAAGTTCTGAAGGAAAAAAGAACAGTGAAAATGTAGAAGATGTTAAAAGCAATATCAGAGAAAAAAGGCAAGAGAGCATCGCCTTAAAATGAAAGGTGGTTTTCAAGTTTAGGATTCTATGCACAGGTAAACTATAATTACATGCATAGAATAGACATTTTCAGAAATCCCAGGTGTCAAAATATGTCAGATATAGTCGAAAAATACAGTAAATATTTAAATTTTTAAAAAATGTATTATAGTAGAAGACACTTGGCCATTCATCCCCCTCGAAGTACTCCCACTTCTTGAAATACACTTAGCCCATCTTTCTTGCCACTTTCGGAAGCACTTCTGGAAGTCTTTTTTTGTGAGTGTCTTTAGTTGTGCTGCCCTGGCTGTTTCAACGTCCTGAATCAATTCAAAACATTTACTTTTCGTGATCCCTTTTCCTGTGGGGGAGGCAGAAGTTGAACAGTGGCAGATCTGGTGACTAAGGCATGTGAGGACCACTAGATGTTTTCGCAGGTCTGCCTTCCCATTGGATGGCACTCAGCAGGCTCATTCACTGTGTTTTTTATCACACTTGGTAGACACAACAGAGGACTTCCAAACTGCTTCAGAAAGTGGCAAGAACAACGGGAGAAGTGTGTTCAAAGCGAGGGGGAGTATTTTGAGGGGCCTTCATGGCAATGTGTATCTTAGCATAATAAATTTTTAAAAATTTAGACATTGCCATATATTTCAGCTGCACTCTGTACCTGATGTGGAAGTGTTCTGTTTGTAGACAGGAAGATATGCATCACAAAAACCAAAACGAGGAGGCCTAAAGCCTGGAAATATGGGATCTATTATACAAAGAAGCAAAAGGAATCCCCTAGAAAGTGGTAAATCAGAGCAACCTGTGTGCAGCAGGATTGGTGCAGTTGTGAGAAGGAGGGCAGAGGGATTGAGGAGGATGCAAGTAGAATTTGTGATTAGCTGGGTGTCACACTGATCAGGAAGAATTTGACAGTTCCCTTGGAGAGTATGGGCAAAGAGTTACTGATAATCAAAGGAAAACTAAGCAAGTGGTTAATGTACCCCTAGAAGAATAGAATTGTACCTCTAGAGTGCAATTTAGATAATCTGTGAAAAAAATATGTATTTCTGTTATATTGAATCATTACCTGAAAATTTGATACAAGGGTGGGGCCCACATATCAACATTATATTGTTAGATGTAAGTATATTGGGGGCAACAGGAGAGTGTAAGCCATGGTAGTGGCATAGAAGAGCCATGTGCAGTCCTAGTCAGGGAGAAATAATAGACAGGAAATGGAGCAAGAGGCTCAGACATCTCTCTGAAGAAGTTTGGCTTTGAGTGAAAGAGGACAGAGTGGGCAAAAGAGAGGGGTTGTGGAATCAAAGTAGATGTGTGTTGTTTAAATAAGAGAGACTTGACAATGTTAAAATCTGCCAGAAAGAGTTGCCAGCAAGGCGCTGGTTATATGTGTGAGGTGGGGGGCAGTGTTAATGAAGGTCGCTGCGAAAACCCAAGATGCCTGGACTGTGTGGCACAGGTGGAGGGACTGACCTTAGTCATCAGGATAGATCCATAAATAACGGAGATGTTGCTAAGGTTTTATTTTTGATACAGGAAGATGAAAGAGTTCCATTCTTTTTCTTTTGGAAGGAGAAAGCAAAGTCATGTCCTGGAGCGGAGGTGCCATGTGCCAGTTGCTGGGGGAAGAGCAAATACTACGTTGCAGAAACAGAGTACTTAGTCTAGACAAAGGCATAAGATTGCCAAACCGTGTTGTGGCCTCACTTGAGGTTTCTGAATGTGGATCTGTAGTGTATCTGGTGTGCACTTCCCTTTCTCCCGTGTTGCTTGGCCAGCTGTTTGGGGCTGGCCCCGAGAACCTGGGTAGGTGCATTCAGCTGTGTGTGGCGTTACGCCAAAAAAAGATGGAATGAAAAGCAGACCTTGGGGAAGTGTTGAGTATTGGCATACATATAAGTGCAATGATGGACTAGGAAATCTAAATTGAGTAAGGAAGACAGTGAAAAAAGATGAAGAGCTGGGAGAAAGTAGTGAGATCAATAGGCAACCCTACTGACAGAATGGTAGAATGAGAATAGTTGAGGAGGTAGTAATAGTAACAGCTTATATTTACTTAGGACTCATAGTGGCCCTGCATTTTAACTGTATTAATTCATTTGCTTCTCATAAGAAGGAGTGGTTCTATCAAAACCAAGGCACTAAGTAGAAAAGCAGTGTGTTTAAATCATACAGCGTAACAGCAGAGGAAATAGGGTTCATATTCAGTTAAACCATTGCAGGAATTGACTTGGAGGATTGTAGACCTGGAGATGTTGACTAACCCCATCATTGGATAAATGAATTCAACAGACAAGTTGTATATTGTTATTTATAGTCTGTTTGCAGCCCCCTCTAGGTTGCTTGCTGGCTTCTCAAGGTCTTCTCGAGACAAGTTGGTGGCGTGCATTTCTGGGACCTGTCGTAGGGTGCACAAGCATGACTTGAATATGTGGCGAATGAACAGATACGTTAACATATAGGGGAAATAACTGAATGAGCTTGTTTCGGTGTGCTTCCTGTAGCCAACTGATAATATCCCATTCTTCAATGTCTTCTTTTGTTTTCCACAGGAAAGCCCATAATAGTGGTGAAGACTCGGATCTAAAGCAAAGGAGGAGGTAAAACAAAAACAAACAAAATGGGAAGAGAGTTGGGGGGAAAGGGAGGAGGGACTAGCAAATTAGTAGTGCTCAGAGTTAAGGCAGGGAGGACTTTGGGAGGATTTTTATGGCTGCTTAAATGGCAATATATTGAAAATCTTTTTTTTAAAACCAATTTGGTTTCAGCTGGTCCTTAGTCTCCCGTTCTTTCCATCCTTAGACATTTCTCTTGCTTTTTCCTGCTCTTTGTGTTCCAGAGGAGCTCAGTTATCTATTACTGTGTTATAAAACATTCTAAAACTTGGTGGCTTAAAGGAAAAAAAATACATATATGCACATATGGGTGTATATGTATGTATAAACACACACACATATAGTATAATTCAGTTGATTGAACAGAAAGTTCTTTTTTTGGTCATTTCTTTTGTGTATGTGTGTGTATGTGTTTTGAGAGGATCTCACTGTGCTGGCTTTGAACTCACTATGTAGCCCAAGCTGCCTTGGACTGCAGCTGTCCTCCTGCCTCAGCCCTCCAAGTGCTGGGATTACAGCGTGCACCACCATGCCTGGCTTTTTAAACAATTAGTTAATTAATTAATGTTTGTGATATGTAATGAATATATCCATCGTGGAGGGAGCTGGAACATGTACATATCCCATTAAAGCTCTGTATCTAGTCCTGCTCAGGTCTCAGGAGGCTGTGGTCAAGGCAGGTGAGGCTCTGTTGTCCAGGGAACCTTTCTTTCGTGGTAGGATGGGTGCAGAATGGCTGGAGGCCTGGGGCCTCTCAGCATGACCTCTCCCTGTTGCTAGCCCGGACTTCTTTAGGTGGTGACTGGGAGGAACCCGGGGCTGTCCACCTGGAACTGGCAGAGTGTACCGTACACCTCACTCTGTTGGTAAAACCAGTCAAAGACAAGCATAAATTCCAGGACAGAGGGAGTATACTCTACGTCTCTCTTTAGGGGAGAAGAGGGGGAGGGAAACAGGAGTTTTGTTCAGTTGTAGTCCACCACAGGGGCTTATAGCTTTGCCATGTGGGAGTTTTGTTGAACGCAATTGGCTTTTGTGGTTCTTTCTGGGAACATGATGACATTTGCCTTAATCTGCTTTCATCTTTCTCTGTCTTGCTGTTTGCCTGAGCTGCCGACTCATTCAGGTATCTGACTGAGTTCAGAAACACTGCCTGGGAGGGGATAATGCAGCTCTTTATGTTTGGATTAGTAATTTTCCTGCAAAATAAATTCTAAAGAACCAAATGAACCTTTCTGAAATTTATTGTAAACACAGGTTTTTTGCTTTGCTTTTCTTTTCATCTTCAGGTCACGCTCACGCTGTAACACAAGCAGTGGTAGTGAATCGGAAAATTCTAATAGAGAGCACCGGAAAAAGAGAAACAGGTACTATCTGAATATTATCACTCTGAAATCAGAGTGCCCTTGGTAATAGAAGCTGCATGTCCATGTGTTTGTAAACCTGGTTTTCTTACTTGTTGCGAAGCAGTCTGGCCCAATTTGGAAGCACTAGTTTAGGAAACATCAACTTCTTTGTCTTTAGGATAAGATGATTAAACAACTTGACAGGGAAGTCCCTCCTCTTTCTCTCGTATCATTATTTCTTTATTTATTTAGGGTGCTGGGGAACAATTCTATATTTAGGTAGTGTGTATAGTACTAATTATACACAAAGGCTAGTAGGGAAGTTTATCATTTGTAGAAAGATTCCTCCTGAAGTGTGTTGTAATATGACATGACTGTATTTCATCCTAGGTAAAATGGGATGCATTGTTTTATAGCTTCACCTCATGTATATCTACATGCTAATATGTTTTTACATTTATGTCAGACACTCACAAGTGAGTAGATGCTGTTAATTCATATTTGTAAGATTCATTTTTTAAGAGCTTGGTATTAGTGTTGGCTCAATGCACTAATCACTTCTCTGTAGTTCCAAAATACTTATTTGAAATCAAGTATTTGTGTGGTTCTAAAAAGAGCACGAAGTATGATTGCTTTTCATACCAATCTCCAACTCAGTGGTTCCCAAGTGGGAGAGTTTTGTCCTCCCCATCCCTTCCCTAGGAACATTTGACAATGTTCAGAGATGCTTATTTTTGTCGTCACTGGGTGGAGGAGTTTGCAGCTAACCAGGGATACAAAGCAGAGACAGCCTCACCACAAAAATTCTCTAGTAGTAGAACATAGTACTGGTGCCACTGTTGGGAACTCATTTTCACTGAATATGGGACTGGCCTGGTTGCGTTACTTTTCTAGGTTGTCTATTTTCCCTCTGTAAGAGGAGGAAGTTGGACTATATAATCTCCAAGGATCTTCTTTAGTGCTTGGAGCCCTTGAGCTTGGCATAGATTGAATCATCTTCCCTCTCTTAACTACAAAGTCTGTAAAATAATAGCGTGGATAGCACTGTAAGAGTGGACCACTTTCTTAGGAAAGCTTTCTTTGTGGAGCCTTCTCGGGGGCTGGAAGGAAGCCAGAGAGACGTGAGATCTCAGTGTGCTATGACACCTTTTCTCAAGGAAACCACTTCAATTTCTTTATCTGTAAAAACCCAATCATGACAGGTAGCTCTCCCTTAGGTGCTCTGGTCCTGCTCTTTAATTCCGTATTTCTGCATAAGGAACAGAAAACAAAGCCCCAGAAGACTTTTTTCCCCTATTTAAAACTTACAGTTATTGATCACACAGGTATTTTAACAAATTGATTTGTATTGCTTGATACATTCCAAATTGTGCTTGCCAACACCCTATTCTCAACTGCTCAGAAGATGATAGCCTGTGTAAGACACAGTGTCTTTCAGGACCACATGTGCTCACAGTGACATTTGCCGTTAGAAATGAAGCACCGCTGAAAGGTTGCCACCAAATCCTTAAATTGCTCATTACTGATCTGGCTGCGCCAGCTTCAATGTTCCTCCTTGCCGTTTCCCCCTCAGGAGTTTTCCCTGCACCCACACGGACAGTTTTTTAAATTGGCTTTCTCGGTGCTAGGCAGGAAGTGTGTTTTCAAGTGGCAGCGGTTCTGAATGCTTAAATGCGAATGCACTTTGTAAGGCCAGTGAGGGAAATAGCTTTCAAAGTGCACTCTGACGCCTTTCATGTGAAGCATCCATAAAGCTTTCGCAGTCATTTATTTTACCCTTAGACATGTGTCTCCAGGACTCTAAGTTTCTGTGTCTGTGGAGGATGAAGTTCAGAGTCTGGCTCTCAGGGACGTAGCAAAAATTGGGCAAAGGAAAAAGTGCGTCTTTCAGTTCTGGTCTCTACCTGTGCAGATCGTGGTGCAGCAGGCGACGGTGCGTAGGGAAAGAGGGTGCAAAACCATTCTGTTGCCCCTGGGTGCTGCCTCCCTCCTGTGCTGTGCTCCTGCTGGTCCCTCCAGCTGACTGTTAGCCTTTTATGTAACATTCATTCTACATCAGGATGCACAGGTCTGAATATTTAAACTGTAGCGCTGCTACCCTTCCAAGATGTCTCCTGTCTGTGGTGAAGGGTTGTTTCCTGACATCTGACTTTCTACTTGTGCAGAAGACTCCTCTTTTGGGGAGAAGGTGAATCTCTTCAACCTCATCTGCCTTGCCTTTTCTTGGCTGCCAGTGGGACCAGCAAGTCCTTGTCCTTTTATGAAAGGACTCGGGTGACCCTAGGACAGGGCACGCTGCCATCTGGGACACGCTTGTGCTGTACTTGCCAACGAGGTCCCAGATTCGACCCTGGATGTTTCATCAGGTTCGCAGCCAGGGCCTGCTTCCGACATTCTGCTTTCCCTTCTGCCTTTGGGGAACCGTTGCCTGGAAAAGAAGGGCAATTACTGGGCAAGTTTGCTTTTCAGATACTCTCCTGAAGCCCGTGATGTGTGCAGTGGGACTCCTGACAGAGTCAGTTTTACTTTCGGAGGTTGAGTATAGTTTTGGGAATATTGTTCCCTTTGGTTCTTCTTGATGGTTTTTGCTTTAATGTAAAGGAAGTCTTTCATTTTAGCCTTGAGTCCATTCTGTGGGAATGTTCTTTTTTTGGGGGGGGAGGGACAAAAATAAACCCACTGGAGCTTAAGCTGCTTTACAGTTTCCATGGGCAACAATTTAAATGTCTCTTGCTTTGTGTGAAGAGAAACAAACATTAATTAAGTCATGTTGGCAAATTAACTTCAACTGCAGTAGGTTTTAAATTCTATTTTAAAAAGAGTCAGAATTCACACCAACAATGGAAGGCTACTTCTAGAAGCAAGGATTGTTTATTAGTTTAAATTTTAGAAAACTGTAATTGTGAGCCTCCCTCTCTTACTTTTGGCTCCAGTACTGAGGAGGCCAGGTACGTGAGGTTCATTGCATAGCATTTCCTAGGACACCCGAAGGAATCGCCTCATCCTTCACTTGGGGGTTTCGTGATGTCTTCCTTTGTCTCATTTCACCTCAGTATTCTTTCTTTACATTTTCACAGTTTGAACGGGTATCTGTCTTACTATCTTCTAGGTTCTGAGGTTTGAGAGGCTAGTTTTCCACTCCCTTTTTATAACCAGCTAAAAGTTTAAGCAGTTATTTTTACATCTAAGATGACAGACTGTCCTTATTTTCCCTTCGGTCCCCTCTGTTCACCTGTTCCTTGCTTTTCTCCTCTGTCTTCTCTGAATTCTCTCTCTGTTTAGGAGCCAGTGGTTTGTCCTAGAGTAACCCAAAGATTTGAATCTGGTTCTTGGTTCTGCCGTGTGCTGCTATTTGCCCCTGAGCAAATGATTTAACTAATACAAATCTTAGTTTTCTTATCTTTAAAGTGGAGGAGACACACATGTAATAACTGCTCTATTTTGGTGACTGAGTTCTGTAAAGATTTAGTGAGCTCCTTGAAGTGAAAGGGTGGAGCCTCCCAATACCACACGGAGCTCTGGAGCACCCCCTCTTCTTCACCTGCCCTCCCCCTTCCTGCCAGCAGGCTTTTCTGTTTTTCATTTGGTCCTGTCTGCCATTCTCCCACCTTTCCAAAGTTACACACTTGCTTATTTTTGTACTGTGCATTTTTAGTCTCGATTTAAGGGCAGGCGTTAGGGGTCTCACAACTGTATGAAATCGTACATATGGAATCGATCATACTTCAGATGCACAGTTTGACAGAGCCAGAGTCTGTCGCTTTCATCAGATTTTTAAGGGGATATTTATTTGAGATCCACCCCTCTACCCCATTCAAACTTAGTGTTCATTGTGGTCTGAGTAGTAAAGGATAGGTTGATATTGAAGAAGGAACTTGGTGTTTCAATTCCCTGATAGAATTAAAAACAAAATGTTTAAACTTCAGAGATTACTTTGCTATACTGATTTGTGAAACGCTTGATTAAGTTTGTCAGACTGGGAGCCCGCCAGGCCCTGGCAGTATGAAGTTAACGATCCATATGACTATTAGATTGTATTCGTTTTTACTAATTAGAATCTTGAGTCTTGTCCCTGAGATCAGAAGGGCCAGCCAGTTTATCACTGTAGGTTTGAGTCGTGGTCCATGCCCGGGACTTGCCCAGTGCATATGCTGAAGGAGAGCTCAGAGTGAAGCCTTTCACAAACTGGCTTTCCCTAGAAACAGCTTGAGCTTAATTAAACATTCTGCACATTCAGAGAAAGCAGTCTGCAAAATACCTTTTGTGCAATTGATGGAAATCAGCAGTCCTCGGATATCACTGGGGACAATCTTTGGATTACTTCGTTGTTCGTCAGCTTTGATGTGTTGCTAGGCTGTTAGAAATTTGAGGCAGGAGATTTGGAGGAGTGGGTGACACAGGGAAGGAGTCTGGTGCTTTTTGCATAAATGTAAAAGTGGAAATAATTCGAGAGCCTGGGGAGGATTAAAAGAGTAAGAGAAACCAGGGAAGCTTGAGCAAGAGGGGGATTAGAGGACATTAGCAACAGGGAACCCCCTGAATCTTTCCTTAATTTTATCCTGAGATGCTTGTGTCGTAAAGATAGAAATGTGTGTGTGTGCATGAGTGTGAGTACGTGTGCAAATTAGGAAGCCTTTGTTGTGAATCTGTGTTGGGTTTTGTCACCATGAGCAGGTTACTTTGCCCTCTAAATCTTGTTTCTTGGTGCAAATTGGAATAATACTTGCCCTGTCTACCTCACGGGAGGCTTGTGAAGATCCAGGAGATAATGGATGTTCTGTAAGAAGTAGAAAATGGCTTGCATAGGCAGGTGCTATTAAATTAATGAGAACATTCAGCGGTGCTCAGTGTGATCTGAATTCCCTACAGGAGCTGCATAGTGGGGTGCGACTTCGTTGAACAGAAAAAGAAGTTAATATTGTGAACATGAATTCATTCTGGCATGAGCATCGTTAGTTTCTTCCTGCCTTTTTGATGTCTTTTAGGATCTAATAGTCTATTAGATATCTAGTAGTATCTGAATAATAGATTAAGATAGTTTTAAATATGTTCCATACAGTATTTTATATTAATTTTCTGAAAAAAAGAATTCAGCACTTTAACAGTGACAATATATCTGAGTAAAACAAATCTAGAAGATCATGATTTTTGTCACGAGTGGTAAAAATGTTGCTCTCTCCGTGCCCTGAGGAAGAAGGTCTTTGGGATGTTGGCAAACTCAAACCAGTAGGCTCTTTTCCACTTTGCCTAAAAATAGATAACTGCTTCCTCCCGAGGGTTTGCTAGTGTCTTGCTCTAACTTGTGGGCAGCAGACAAGGTACAAAGTGTGGTTATGAAGTGGACAGTTCATAGAGAGCCAAGTGGGACAGATATTGTTCACTATGCCACAGACACAGGGGATTTGGATTTACACTTTAATAGGACATCTCAAGAGACCTGTGACACGGGTGGTCTGAGGCTTCTGGAGCGTAATCAGAGGTGACTGTGGGAGTAGAAGGCTGCAGCAGCTGAGGAATGCGGTCAGAATGCCGAGTGGGAGCGGGGGCAAAACACTTTAACAAATTAGGAAAACAGGAGCGTTCAAAGGGCAGTTAGGGAGGTGGCTCATTTCAGTAGCAGGAGCAGAAGGAGTAGGTGAAAGAGACCAAAACCCCTTTAAGGGCAAATAAGTATCATTTATTGATAGTGAGGGGAGGTGGGAAAAACAAATGAATTTTTTGCTTGCTGGTCTTAAGGGAGCGTGTCAGCAGATGCCTGGAACCAACGTAAATTTCCCTAGAGAAGAAAAACTACTGGAAAAGAATGAAGGTTGCTTTGGAGCCGGCGACACAAAAAAAGTGCAGTTGATGAGAACACAAGTTCACAATCAGCTGGAATCTGCTGATTTAATTTTTAGTGGCCACATGAAGCAATCTGCTGGAACATTACACTGTAGTTGAGGAGTAGAGGTTTGCTTCAGTGTGTCTGACTGGCTTGGAAATAAAATACAAATAGAGTTTTAAAGGCTAGAAAAGATCTTTGCAATAACCTTGTCCATGAAGAACCTGAGACCTGATCAAAGGAGATAGCGATTTCCCCACAGTCCCCGAGTCGATAATGGCACAGCTGGGAAGAGACAGGACTCACATCAGCTTGAAACTTCTTGTACATTTGCTCCAAAAGACTTTTCAGGGTTAGCATGAATCATGGTCCTTAGCTTGGTGAATTTGAAATAAATTAAGAATTGGTATAAAGAAAGATTCTATTAGGAACAAAACTGATAAGGGAGAGGACAAAGTATGATTCGGGGGATTTGTATAAGAACTCATTTGGTAATGTGGAGAATTTTGCAGAAGAGGCAGAACTGTAATTGGGAAGAAAGGCAAGTCAAGGAATAGTTATTATCTTTATTATTGTTATCAAATGATTATATGGCATTTCATCTTTGAAACCTTTGCAAACTTTAATTGTCAAATGCAGTTAAAATCTAAATTGCATGACTAGTCTAGAGAAGTAGAGTGTAAAGGTTTGGTGAGCAAATATATTAGAATTCTTCTATTCTGGAATGTTGGAATTTGCTATATTTGAAATCAATCCTCTCCCTTATATATTAATTAAAAAACAAAAGCCTTAATAGGTGTGTTTCCTATTCCAGCTCTTCACTCTCCAGCCTTGTAAATGTAAACTTCCTGGATGAAAGGGAACAGGAAAGGAATATTTTGTGGATTTCTGAGGTTCATCTTTTGCAATGTTTGAAAATAAATAGATCTGCAATAAAAATTGTAATGGAATATTTTTTCCCTTTGAGAATTTTATAACTATGATGTAAGAGCACATTTTTGAGTCTTTAAAAGGTCCAGTGTCATGGCTTTGCAGTATTTTTATTCCTCATGATGTAAAAATTAAAATATATAGCCTACCTCAAAATCAAAATTAAAATGTATAGCCTACATCAGATTAAAATACATAGCCATGTGTGGGGTGGTACATACCTGTAATCCCAGCACTCTGAGAGGCTGAGGCAGGAGGATTGCAAGTTTGAGCCCACTCTGGCAATGTAGCAACTCAGTGGGACCCTGCCTCAAAAAATGAATAAGGGGCTGGGATGTAACTCTGTGTGAAGGCCCTGGGTTCTGTCCCCAGTACCAATCAATCAATAAATAAAGCAGGAAAGAAGCCCAAAACAAACTAAACAAAGCAAAAACATGTATATTTCCCACACGTAGAATAAAACTTAAAACTAGTCATTATATCAAGCATGTCTTTTTCTTTTAGAGATTTCTTTATTCACTTACACATAAATAAAACAGGTAACACCCACCTGCTAAAGACTTGAGTGCCCCCATAGTCTTGCTTCTGAGGGCAAGTACTTTGTCTTTCCCAGGGGCGCTTGTGTTTTCTGGGGCTATTTAGTGATGGAAGAAATGACACTTCAGTTCTTGTAATGAGCCCCATTAAACAGAGGCCTTTTGTGAGGGTGTAATTTCAGACTTCATTACAGGCCAAGGCAGCGACACCATCCACCATCGTTACTCTGGGAAGTATGAGAGCCTTCTGCTGTGGCTCTCCAAAGGCCATTACATTTTTAATGCATCTTGTTAGAATATTTATGAAGCGGCGCCGCTGGCAGAGGGCATCTGTCTTTAAAGCACATGGGTCACAAGGCTATTAGTTGACTGGGTTTCATTGCCCTCAGTTGAGATTTTCAACTAGGAAAATAAAAGTTAAAGGTACTTGCTGTCACCTGAAATTTCTTTTGATTTAGTCTTTAGTACAAGCAAGGTCAAAGAAATATATATGTGTGTATCTCCGGAGTTTCATTTTTTTTCATCACAGTAAAGTCTGAGTATTGAAGTAATCTGATAACACCAGAGAAAATGAGAATGAAAACACAGTAATTGTGCTTCCTTTTAAATGTCTGTGTCCTGAGAAAAGTATGTGTTTGCCTGAGTCAGGGTTTCACCTTGCTAGTTGGTTTGACCTCTGAGAAATATTTAATGATCCTGACTTCCTGATTAAAAGTATTTCACATTGTAAAATTTAATCTTCCCCCCTACACAGTGCAGCGATTTCACTCAGAATGGAAGTTACAGTCTAAAAGACTCCTGGGTTAGGAGACCTGGATTTTATGTCTAGTCTGAGGCCCAGCAATCAAGCTGTGGGCTCCTGTGGAAGGGGAGGTCCCCACTTGCTAGCCTGACACCTTCCCTTTGACTCACTCTTCCTACCTGATCCATGAGCCCTGGGAACATCCAGGACTGCTCCTCCCCTGATGGTGGATTCCTGGCTATCACGTGAGACACTGGGAAGGCTTGCAGGTGTAGGTTCTGGCCATGAAAATCTGTGTACTTACACTTGTGCACACACATCCACGAGAGGGGGTGCACATGCACCCATGTGGTCTTTTCAAATGGGTGTGTTCATTCCAAAGAATGATGAATAATTATGACTGCAGGTAGTATACGTTCTCATATTTCTTTAAATATTTCTAATGTGAGGGCCATAGCAGGATTTGTTCAATTTTAATTTACTTTGTATGTGCCGCGAAAAGAAGGAACTGTATTCTTAAATCTATGGAAAAATACCCTGACTTTTTCTTGTTAATCTTCAAATAATAGCCTATTAGAAATGAAAACTTCAGTAAGGAAGTAAATATACACCAAAGATTTGGCGTATGTTTCAGATAATTTTTTTTACTTAATGGAGTTCCCCTTTAATGTACAAATTTAAATGGTTTCTTTCGCGTAAGGTACTGTTCTTTTCAACTTGAATTTGCTTTACATTATCTCTGTTTAAATTCTTTGTGAAGTGTTGGTCACCATTCGCTGTTTTTGCACATATAAGCAGATCCAGATAGGCAGCTCATGGTCTGTGGTACGGAGCCGAAAGACATCTGTTCAGAGAAATGACGCGAACTTGTCTGTTTCTACATCGTCTCTCTAGAGTAATGCTGGTGTCCCTGCCTCAGTTTGTAAGTCACACTAAGGCAGTCACAGTACCCGGATGGGATCCTGACAGTTCCAAGCTGCTGTCCATTTGGGGAAATGCACACGTAGGGCAGCTTACTGCTGCACTTACATAAATTAAAAACAAGTTAATTATTCACTTAACGGGTGTTTGATTTTTTTTGCAAGGAATATTCACAGATTCACGGCAGCATCGCAGTGCGTTGGAGACAGTCTTTACACATTAATTAAGTGCTTACTTTAATTAAATACTTGCACACCCCCTCCCACCCCCTGTAGCTCACCTTATTATTAGCAAGACTTTATACATCAGAAGTCCAAAACTTCTGCAGGCTGAGTGTGGACCGTACATTGCCTTAAACTTCAGAATTGGTTCCTAGTACCTGAAAATTGAGAAAATTTACTATAAAATTCCAGATTTGTGAATTATCTTTTTTTAAAACATGGGAGTATTTGGTAACACTGTCCTTGGTCTCCCATGGCAAGTGCTCCCCAGTGCCACCTCCCCATTTTCCTTCCCTCCTTTACATTCCCTTCCTGGGGACACATCAAGCATCGGACCCCCATTCCCTCTGCCACACGTGAGCAGCCGCTGTCAGAGTGGTGCAGACCTATTCACTTGCCATGTTAGCTTTGTGTTACTGGAGTTAACTTGTGCAGTTTTAGTTCTGTCTTACAGAATGGCACCTCTTGTCCCTGATAACTTTGACAATTACTGTGAATTTTTTTGTTTGTTTTGTTTTGTTTTGTTTTTTGAAGCAGGGTCTCTCTATGTAGTTCAAGTTGGCTTTGGGCTCACTGTGTAGCTCAGGCTGGCCTTGAACTCATGGTGATCCTCCTGCCTCTGCCTCCTGAGTGCTGGGATTACAGGTGTGCGCCATCATGACCAGCTACTATGAATTTTTAAGAGCATTTCAAAGTAAAATTACTTACTGCTATTTTAACTAGTACATTTAAAAATGTTTGTTTCGTAGTTTAAGATTGGTACTGTAGTAGTACATCACTGTTCCTATTGTCAAAACTTAAATATGTTTTAAATGAATTTTTATTAGATGTATTTTTTCTTAGAAAAGTTAAAGTCAGAGATCACTATTATCATCAAAACTTAAATCTGTTTTAAATGAATTTTCATTTGACACATTTTTCTTCAAGACATTTTAGGCAAACGTAGAAATCTTTTCATGACTAGTGTATCTTTATATATTTAATGTGACTGTTTACATATTTATGTTTGTATGTGTACAATCATAAATCCACTTAACATTCTCAGCTTTCGGCGATTATAATAAAGTTGCTCCTGCTTAAATAACTTTTAAAAACAAGCTTAGGATAACCTGAGAAACAAGGCACAGAGTGTGAATGTTAACTTTCCGATGAATGTTTTTGCTTTTCAGAATACGGCAGGAGAATGACATGGTTGGTTCGGCGCCTCAGTGGGAAGCCGTATTACGGAGACAAAAGGAAAAAAACCAGTCGGACCCCAACAACAGGCGATCCAGACACCGATCTCGCTCGTACGTGGCCTTTGTGCACTTGGATGCAAACACACTGAGCTCGAAGTAGCATGTGGATCTTGGGTCTTCTGGTGTGCTTTAGTTGAACCAAGATCATCCTCTTGTTTATTTGTCATATTTACCTTCTTATATTTTAAAATTTATTAACTACGTTTGAAGCTGTCGAAGTTGGAGCACAGCCAAAACAGAATGTCGTGGAAACAAGGCTTTCAAAATCATGTTTTTGTTTTGGTCTGTGTTATTTTTAAGCAAGTGCATACATCCCATTGGCTGAATAGGAATGGTGTCCTTTGTTTGGAAGCCTCACTGTTGGTGAAATACCTCCTGCTTCTTTCAATTTGAGTCTGCAGAATGCTCTGAAGTCTTGTTCCAGACTGAACCAGATGTGTATGTCTTCCATCAGGTTACCATTTGTGATCAGTAGTCAATGAGTGATTCATTACACCTCGGTGTTGAGATTTGTGTGCTCCTCCTGTTGCTCAGCAATGCCATGTGTGAACACAGTTACCCCATAACAGTGAGATTGCCTGTCCCCCAAATTAATTTTCTTTGCACTAATTAAGTTTGTGTATGTGTTAATCTGTGGTTCACAATTTAGGCCACCCACCTCCACTCTAATTCCTAGAGTACCTTTTTCATGTGAACTGAGACTCTACAGATCCTGAGTGGTTAGATGTACGGCATTGCTTACTTATGGGAGGAGGGATTCCCATCTAAGACGGGACAAGGGAAGGTTATCAGGGAGCTGATGCAGAAAACATACTGGGTGAGGTGTGTGGGGAGCATCGAGGCAGGCAGGAAGAGGGTGCCAGGTGAGGTTAACAGAGGCCAGGAAAGGCATTCAGGGGGCGCCTTCATGGGGCTGTGCCTCACACGCTTTGCTTTTGGTTGGAATGTAACCAGGGTGCTTTTTGTTTTTATCAGTAGTACATTATTAATGATCAGTGACTTTCTGTTGTGAGAGAAAACCTGCTGATACTGACTAAGCGTGCAGTCTCTTACAGATATATTCACTGCCCCATGCGTTTTTGTTGGGCAATCTAATTAAACTGTTGTTCGATTTAAACCAGAAGTTACTTTTTTTGCTATTATTATTTGTTAAGGTTCTTTTAGAGTCTAGATGTAAGTCCTTTTTCAGGTACTTGTATTGTGAATACTTTTTGCCAGGCTATGGCTGGCTTTTTCATGTTATTAACACTGTTTTGGGTGACCAAACACTTTACATTTTGATAAAAATCAGTACATTAGGGGTTTTTGTTGTTGTCCTATTTTTTTTTATAGTTAAGTCATTTTTTTTCCCTTTTTTTATCTTAAGGAATATTTGCCTACACCAAGGTGACAAAGATAACTTCCATGTCTTTCTCTAGAAGCATTACAGATTTTGTTTTTATACTCAGGGCTGCACGCCATCTCAAATTAATTGTTGTATGTGTCTGAAGTAGAGATGGAGAGGCCTGCCCTCCTGTTTATCCAGTTATGGTAGCTTTATAGTGAAACTTGAATCAGGCAGCGTAGAGTCTCCACTCTTTTTGGCTTTTTTGTGAGGGTGTTGCTATGTATTCCAGGTTGGCCTCAAACTTACTGTAAACTTTAGATTAGGATTATTTTGAATGTATAGATCAATTTTGAAAATATCAATATCTTACCTATCCATTTAATTATCTTTAACTTCTTTTAGCAGCATTTCACAATTTTCAGTAGTTACTGTATTTTAATGGGATTGAACTGTACTTTCTTAGAATTTGTTTCCAATAGAAAAATGTGATTTAAAAAAATACTGATAGGATATTTTGGCATCCTTTAATTTTGTTATATTCATGTGTTGAGTCTGGAAGCTTGCCCTCCTTTTGGGGAAATATGTTTTTATTTTCTAAGTTACAATCAGTGTTTGTAAATAGAGGCTGTTTTCCTTTGTTTCTAATCTTGTGCCTTTGTTTCTGTTTCTTCACTTACTGTACTGGCTAGCTCCTGCACTAGTTTGAATTAGGATGTTAAGGAGAAGTGGTAAAAAAAAACCAGTGTCCTTGGCTTGTTGTTTCTTGCGGGGGAGGACTGAACGTGTCACACTGAGGCTGAAGAGGATGCCTTCTATTCCTAGTTTGCCAAGAGTTAGTGAAAGTTTTTTTTATCATCAGTGTTTTCAATTTTGTTACGAGATTTTTCTGCATCTATATACTTTTATATGGGTTTTTCTTCTTTACTTTGTTAGTGGAAGAGTTGCATTGATTCAGTTTTGAATGATGCATCCGTTTATTCTTAGGATAAGTCCCTTGGGGTTGTGATGTTTTGTCCTTCTTGCATATTGCTGAAAATTCTATTAGACATTATTTTGTTAAGATTTTTTTCTGTGTGTATGTGCAGAGTTGATCTATAATTTTTTTTGTAATGTCTTTGTCAGGTTTTTGGTAACAGTCATATTGGCCTTTCAAACTAGTTTGGGAATGTTCCTCAGTTATGGTTTGTGTCTAGATGTTCCGCCCAAAGCTTCCTGTGGTCATAGGTGGGCCTTTTTCAGAGGTGGCCGTATCTAGAGTATGTCATGCCGGGATTAAGAGCGTGTGGTTACTAAATCGGTCCACTGATTGGTTTGGCACTGCCCTAATCCCAGTGTCCTAGATAGAGTATAAAATGGGAATAAAAAAGCTGCTGAGGTCCCTTGCTTGATTGCTTTTGCTGTCTTCTCCCACCATGAATTGTTTCTCCTCCGCAATGCCTGTCTGTCATGCCACCCTGCCTTGGATCCAGCCGATTATGGACTGAAACCTCTACAAACTGTGAGCTAACTAAACCTTACCTTTCCTCCCTTAACTTGTGGGTGTTGGGTATTGTGTCCCAGCATTGAGAAAAGTAACTAAGACAGTTTTTGGTAACAGTTATACTGACCATTCAAACTAGTTTGGGAAACGTTCTTCTGTTTTCTAAAAAGAGTTAATGTAAAATCTGCATTGTTTCTTCTTTCAATATTTGATATAATACCCCAGTGAAATGCTCTGCTTGGGATTTTTCTTTGAGGGAAGTTTTAAATTGTAAATGTAGTTTTTTTTTAACACATATGGCAGTATTCATATTTTCTATTTATTATTTGTAGGTTTTGACAGTTTGTTTGTATGTATGTATTTATTTATTTATTTATTTTGGTGCTGGGGATCGAGCTCCGGGCCTTGTGCTTGCAAGGCAGGCACTCTAACCACTGAGCTAAAGCCCGAGTCCTGACAGTTTGTATTCTTGAAGGAATATCCATTTCCACATGTAGATCGTCTCGAAGTCTGTTACTATTGACTGCTCTTTTCCCCTCCTTCTAGTTAATGGCTAATTTCCTTGACTCTTAGCATGTCTAGTAATTTTCATTTATACTGGACACTTTAGAAGAGATAGTATAGGAACTCTAGATTATGTAGTCTTTATTAAAATCTGTCCAATTTTGTTTTGGTAGTCAGTTAAATTCTTTATGGATCCTCTTGATCTTATCAGGCTTGTCTTATGCTTTCATAAAGTGGGACTCTTTAAGTTTCACCATTAGTCTAGGTATGTGTCCTGCTGTAGGTTTGTTCCTTAGGCCCAGAGTGTGGCCTTTCAGGGGTCACAGTTGAGTGCACACAGTGCTCATCAGCATGGTTTCTCTGCAGTGACTAACAGAACTTCATCTTCCTGGTGTCTCTGTTCACGCTGAGCTTTGTAGCAGCTGTCGTTGGTCAGCCCTCTCAGAGTCTCACCTACTCACGTGCAGATTATGTTCTCTAAACATACTCAGCCTACATTTTAAGGCAAACCCTCATGCCGACTTCTGGAGTCCCCAGAGCAGCTCTTTTTCTTGTACCCGGCACTTAGGTTGCAGCCTCCGTCTCTCATCTCTGCCTCCTCAGCTCCGGGAGAGTGTTGCTGCTTGGGGTGTACTTCCCTGGCATGCTGGACGATGCCCCAGGCCGAAAGCTGGAGCAGGGGTTCACCTCCTGCTTCCCTTCTCTTGGAGGTCACAGGCTCGTGCCGCCCAGCGGCTGCACACAGTTGCTTGGTGTATTTTGTTTTAGTGTATAGTAATGGAGGATGGAAGATTTGTCTGATACCAGTTTCTCCATTGTGAGCAGAAGTGGAAGTTAAGGAATACTCTTTTGGGGTGGAGAAATACCTTTAAATTGGGAATTGTTTGTATCAGATTAGCTGAAATCAGAAAAAAAGTCTAAATCTTTTTTTGTGTGTGTGGTACTGAGGATTGAACCCAAGGCCTTCGTACAGAGCTACATCCCCAGCAGCCACACCTTTTTTAGAAAATGTGAGACAGTGTTACTAAGCTACTGAGTTGCCAAAGCTGGGTTTAAACTTGCAGTCTTCCTGCCTCAGCCTCCCAGAGTATTGGGATTACAGGTGTATGCCACCATGTGTAGCTTAAAATATTATTTAAACATTCCTGTAATGTTACCTACCTGATAAAAATATCAGATCGGATGGAGGATTGAGAACAGTGCAGTTGTATGATATATCTCATTAAGAGTTAGATATGTATCTTTTTATAATTTGTCATCAAACCAAAACGAGTTAGCATATGTTTGAGGTAATTTTGTAACTGAGTTTGAGTAACTAACTAGATAGCCAGTATCACCAGAGTACCGGTAATACCAGAAAGAAGGCTGTGTGAAGAGTGGTTCATTCAGCAGTTGCTCTGCCTGGGTGAAAAGCAGACTGAGAAAGAGTACAGAAGCAGCGGTCCAGGTGAAAGGTGGTTGTAGGTCAGAAAAGATGGTGGTGAGCCAGGCATGGTGGTACACGCCTATAATCCCAACTTTTGGGAGGCTGAGGCAGGAGGATTGCCTCAAGTTTGAGACCAGCAGAGCAGTAGATGAATATACATTTTGGAAGTAGACCTGACTGTAGTGTGAGAGGAATTATGGATGGCATTTGGTTTTTGAGCTTATTGGCAACTGTTTTACTGAAGGTGAACGGATGGGCTATGTAGGGGGCAAGAATCAAGATTTGTTTGTTAGGTTTGGAATGCAAAGTAGGCATCGGGTGGAGATGTGCAGTGGATGGCTGAATGAAAACGTATCTCTGCAGTATGGATTGCGTTGTGTGGAACAAAGCGGGCTGTCCTTCGTGGGAGCTCTGACATCACAATCTGAGTTTATTGACAGTGATGAAGAAAATACCCGCTGGGCGCAGTGGTCAGAACTCCATCTGGGTTCTGAGTCTCCCACTTTTAGCTTGTGACCCTCTCTGTGAGCTTCCAGCTCTTCGTCTTTACAGCACAGATGATACCACCCTCACGGATTTTGCTGAATGCCCAGTGAGGTCACATATGCAAAGCGCCAATGACAAATAAATACGATGGCAGTTACTTTGTAAATGAGTGCTCCAGGTCTTGGTTAGTTTATAGAAATACTACAAGCTATTTATTTTTTCCTTAAGATGAGGAGATAAGAAGTGAACAGAGAGAGGGGCGAACTCACAGTCTTAAAAATGAGAATTTAGTTCTTTGAGAATTTAATAGCCATTATAGCTTTCTTTAAAAGTGGAAACAAAGCTAGAAAAGTATATGAGGAAAATCTAAAAAATTTTTATATAAGTGCATATAAAATATATGTTTAAGTGTGTTATTATAAATAGTATATATGGAGTATATGTGTGTTTACCATTTCAGGTGTACAGTGAACTGCCGATTGATCTCTCAGTTACCCCCATTTTCTGAAGTTCCTGCTGAGTCTCTGTGAACTGCTCATGTGGAATTATCCACTGAGGGTCAGAATGGATGTTGTATTGCACCGAGACTGTATTGATGATGTATCGATATTGCATCGATACGGCATTGTATTGATGATGTATTGATTCATTCCTTGTGGGACTTTTACATCCCTCATGAAGAGCTGGGAGTCACAGTCATTATTAAGTATTAGAGTCGTGGAGTACAAACCCCTGGATCTTGTCTGACAAGCTCTTAGTGATGTCTGGTGCATTTTTTAGCCCATTGCCATGACATCGATGCTTACAATGCAAGGGCGGGCGGGGCGGGAATAAGGCAAACCCTGCTTTCTGCACGGGAACCTTTACTTGTTGGGATTTGGGGAAGAGCCCTGAAGCTTGGCTTCGGTGCTGGAGCAGGCTCAGGCTCCCTCTGGTGGCAGTAGTATCGTGCTGTTTGATGAAAATCGTTGCTAATGTAGGAGATGAGGCCAGTTAAACACAAAATAGAAGTCTGGCGCATTCGAAAAGACTGAATGTGAAGTTGCTGGAAGTGCCTCCTGAGGGATCTTCATCAGCTAGGTTGCGACACTCAGGCTTCCTGTTGCTCCTTTAATTTGAGGGGAGAAGAAGGAAAATAAGACATCTACTAGTTTTATTTATTCTGACCACTCAAAAATATGGAGATTGCCAAAATATGTATTAAGTACTTTGAATGCTCTAAATAAAGGTAATCGTGTGAATGTACATATTTTCAATTCTAAGTTTCCTTTTGGATCAGTGGTCAATATAAAGATCACAAAAAAATACAAATCAAGTGTTGCTATGTTTATTAAGTATAATATAGTATACACAATATGGTGTGTTGCACATTATTAGAAAATATATGGAACATGATGTTCTATATTTCTTAGATAATTGGAGGGTTCAGAGGATGTACAGAAAGGATTATATTCAAAAATGGAGTTTAAGTCCTTTGTAAATTTGAGTGTCCTAATTTGGGAGTTTTGGAAGAAGGGAAAGTGATTTGTAAATGAGGTTTCATAAAACTAATTCCTGTGATTTAAAGTGGAATATGTGATTGGGTGTATGTGAGGGATGTTTCTGAAAATATCAGACTACTAGTGGATTGCATGTTTATATTTCACGTATGTTATAATTACAGACAACTTAGGGTTCTATTTCTTTAGTGTTAGGTGAAACATCTGTACTATTAAGAATCTTTTAATTAAGAAAAATGAAAATTCCACAACTTTCTAAATCTATAAAATGATGTTGAGATGTAGATCATAAATTCATCATTCATTCATTCATTCATTTATGGCAGGAGGTGCTGGGGATTGAACTCAGGGCCTTGTGCTTGCTAGGCATGTGCTCTACCACTGAGCTAAATCTCTACTTCCCTGAACTCATCCTTTATTATTGGTTAAATATGTGCAGAAGTAAGCATAGAATAATACATTCCTCATTAACATGTTGCTTATGTTTCTTATTTCTTCAATCATGGGTGATCTAATTAGTAATCAAAGAAAATTAGCTCCCCCTTTTAAGCTATTTGAAGGCCTTAAGCTCTTTGAAACTACTGGACATTTCAGAAGTCAGTGTAGTTAAAAATTGTGATGCTATATAGAATTTAAATATACAGAATAAATTCTTGTTTTTTTTTTTTTTTTTTTTTTGTGGTGCCGGGGATCGAACTCAGGCCCTTGTGCTTGCAAGGCAAGCACTCTAATCACTGAGCTAAATCCCCAGCCCCAGCATAAATTCTTGAATCTTTTAGGACTAATATTTATGGCCAGAGGGACTGATTATCTTATTCAGGTTAAGATAACATTTCTGCTAACTCTGAGATAGGAATGAAAGAAATTTCCTATGGAATTAAAACAATAGCATTTTTTTATACATGGAGAAAAATCTTAATTTTTTTCCTGACAATTTAGGTAAGAAATTTTCTTGGCTGAAAAAATAACAGATAATAGAAAGTCCAAGTTAAAAAAAAGTTAGCTGCATACAGTGGCACATTTCTATAATCCTGGCACTTCTGGAGGCTGAGGCAGGAGGATCACTTGAGCCCAAGAGTTGGAGACCAGCAGACGCAACTCAGAAGGAGATGGAAAGGGAGGACTGAGTGGAAACCCAACAGAATGCCCCAGTGGTGCCGTCATTAACTGAGAAACATGAAAGCATTATCCTGTGTAGAATGTGATACTGAACTAAAAAATGTGGATAGAGATTATCAATATAAAATTCCACAGGACAGAGTGTTAGGGTTTGGGAATTTTCTTTGAGCCTTTTATATAGACCTTTTTCCTCTTGAGGGGACTGAAGAAAGCGTATCATTTTCTCACTGGGAAATAAATTGTGTGGCAACAATTGGAATAATAATAGGTTTCCAGTGCTGCTTTCTACAGTGAAGGTTAATAGTTAATACTTTGGAGATTAGATTTCTCATCCTAGGATGATGAAGATAGAGGTGTAATTTCTATCCAGTCAGTCTTGAGGAAGCGATGCGTGGGGTGGTAACTGAGGATGGAAAAGGGCACAGAGGCGGGGCAGCAGGAGTGGAAGCCACAGGTAGGTTCCACCCTCCGTGGGCCAGGTTTGGGTACAGAAGCACAATGCCAGATGTCATGTGAGAGACGAACGGGGTACGCAGTCTGCTGCCTGGGCTGTCTGGCCAGTTGCTTTTCCCTTGAGGATGTCGCCTGTACTAGGTGATCACAGATTGTGTTGGGACCTTCACACAGTCACGGGATCAGGACAAGTTCTTCTTTGGCCTCTACTTACAAACAGCTAGCAGGATGAGAACCGTAGCCCCTCTTCATCATGCAGTCCGCACTGGAGCGGATGTGGACAGGGCCCTGCAGTTCTCAGCTCTTTCATTAAATGAAGCTCTGCTTGTGGCTGGGTTTTGTGTGATTTTTCTTTGGTGGCACCAGCAGATAAATTACCTGGTGTCTTTATTCTGACCATTGCAGTAGCCGTCCCCGCTTGGTCTTTCCCTGTCTGGTCTCAGCTGGCTAACAGACTTTCACAGTCTGAAAACTGAAAGCTCGCTATTAGATGTAGATGGAGCGTGTTTGCAGGCATGAATGTTGTCTTCTTCATTCATAGGAGAAGCCCCGATATCCAAGCGAAAGAAGAATTGTGGAGGCACATTCAGTGAGTACCGGGTTTGATCCCCCTGCCCCACCCCGTGCTTTAAAATCCGTGTAGTTTTAATGCAGTTACAAGAAAGCTCCCTGACACGGGAGGCAGCCTCCGTCTGAAATGTCCAGCTCGTTTTCCTTCTCCCCACTACACGGAGTCTGAGGCACACAGTGGTGCTGCCCACTGACCTCTCCTCACTCCCCTGCGAGCAGACCTCAGACCGGCCAACAGTTTACAAACCAACACCAGGGAAAACAAATCCAGAGGGAAAGACGCCCACCCCAGGGGAGGGAAGCAGATCTGTCCTGGGAAGGGGGGGGGGCGGGAAGGTGCCGATGTAGGAAAACTGAAAGATAGCACAAGGGTTTCCTTCCATTTTATCCTAGAACACATTCTAGCGATTTCATCGTTGCCCCAGTTTATATTTATAGTGTTTTCCTAACACTGCATTTTGGGGCAAGATTTGAAAGGGAAAACTCACCTGCTGGTTGTGAAAAATACCAGTGTGTGTGTCAGCATCAGGACTTTTACTTTCTTGCTTTTTCCCTTCTAGAAAGGAGCTTGTGGATCCCTCTGGATTGTCAGAAGAGCAACTGAAAGAGATTCCATACACTAAAATAGAGTATGTCTTATTCTGTTTTGTTTTTTGAGACAGGGTCTGATACTTAGTCTGGGGTGACCTTGACCTTGCTGTGTAGCCTGTGCTGGCCCCAAACTTGCCACCATCCTGCCTCAGCCTCCTGAGTGCTGGGATTATAGGCCTGTGCCACCACATCCAGCTTAAAGGATGTCTTTGAAAAAAATCTTTGCCCAAAAGTTTTATTTGTGCTTCTAAAAAAGTGATTTGTTCTTACTCCTGTGTTTCTTGCAGTGCTCTATCTGTACATTTTGACTAATGTTAAAGTGAGTGTAGGGAGAGGGTTAGAAAAGGGCATAATAAAATTAATTAGCTTCATTCTGTACTCTAATCATTATCATTTCCTTTGTGGTAGGTACAAGATGGCTTTTGATGATTAACATCCATTTTAAAATAAATTCTTTTTCTGAGATATTCATTGATTGGTAACAAAGTTAATTTGTATCCATTTTACCATCAAGAGAATTATGTTTACCCCAGAACCCTGTCATGTAAGTCCAAGACAGCCCCTGTCATAGAAGTAACACATTGAACTGAACAGGTTTCTTGAAAGTATAAGAGAATGCCCTAGTCACAGACCCTGCAGGCTGCAGCGAACCTATTTTCTGTACTTTCTGTCTTATTATTGTTATGATCAGCTGGAAGCCAGAACCTTCTGCAACTCGTGTTTCTTTCCCACCCAGAAAAACTGCAGGTTGGTCTTCCCAAGCCCACCATTGTTAGGCCAAAGAGTGAATTTTTAAGGTATAATTATAAATATTTATGGTATGTAATGTGACATTATGTTTACATTGGGAAATAAGCCAATTCACGTATCTTCCTCTTGATATGCCTTTTTTGTGGTGAGAATGTGTAAAGATCTGTCTTACCAGTTTTCTAGTAAAGATTGAATTCTGAGCGGTAGACTAGTTAGCAGCTAGGACAGTGACCAACTTTTCCTGAGAAGAGTGCCATTTTGTCTGCATTGTAGAGTTTTCTTCCACACTACTGGAGACTATTCAACTGCAAGGCATAATTTCATTTAAAGTTTGGTGGTTAAAAAATACACATATTCACACCCATACCTACAGATCTGCAAGAGCTCTGGTTCCATGTATGGTCAAGGGGGGGCCTCTCTGTTATTAACGTGGTGACATTTAAGTTGCTGAAGCTTTCACATTCTTTTAAAACCCAGTCCCAAAGTCAAGTCATTGTATTACTATTGGTTTTGCTTTTGGAATATTAAGGAAAAAGTCCAGATTATCCTGTTGTGAGTTTTGGTATATCTGTTGCCATTTTTTTGTTTTCGGTTTCTCCTTCAGGACTCAGGGTGACCCAGTCCGCATCCGGCATTCTCATTCGCCGCGGAGTTACCGCCAGTATCGCAGGTCGCAGTGCTCAGATGGAGAGCGATCTGTCCTCTCGGAAGTGAAGTAAGTAGGCGGCCCAAGCCTGTCCCAGGCCTCGGGCCTCAAAGCAGCACAGGACAGGAGAGCTGTCTGCCATGGCAGGAATGCGCTCTCTACGCCGTGACTCTAGGCACCGTAGTGGCCCGTTCACTAATTCTAAACTTCTCTCTCTGCAGTTCAAAAACAGATCTTGTCCCGCCACTTCCAGTGACCCGTTCTTCGGATGCTCAGGGTTCTGGCGGCTCCACGGTTCATCAGGTGAGTGATAATAAAGGCTGAAGAAGGCGGCGTTCTGATGACGACGTGGGGAAGCATCTTGTGCTGTGGGGAGTTCCTCTGATGGCTCGCGTTTCATCCTGAGAGTCTGTGTGTTCAAAGAACATACACAAAGCATAGAGAGAGAAGGACTGTGACCGAGAGCCGAGGCACAGGCTGGGCACTTGCGTTAGGAATCAGAGCCAGAGGCAGCGTAACTTCTGAAATGACCTGCATGAAGCCCGGGCAGTCCCAAGGGTAAGGGAGACTGTAAATCATTTGGAGCCAGAATAAAGAAACAATAATGACACTAAGTACTTGCAGCTACTTCTCAAGCCAGAGAAACAAAAAGAAACAAAAACCAAAAAGAAAGCGATAGACTCACTGGGTAAGGGGTGGGGGCAGATGAGTGCTCTTGTTAACTAACAGAAGATGGAATTAGTGGCGTCCTATTTTAGTTCTGACCCCCCTACCTTCATCCTGGGGAAGTTTCACAAACGTGGTTAAAGGGAAATTAACACTCCACTGAATGAAGTTGACGCTTCTGTCGGGGAAGCACAGTAGCAAAGGTAGGTCTGAAGAGTTTGACGTCGTCTCTCATGGTGTATTTTTTAACCACTTCACAGTTTACCCCCGAGTGTCACTCGGGAAGTGCATTTGTTTACTATCTTGAGTGTTGCTTGGACAGGAGGTATCATTTTAACCGGTTGATTCTTGTATTGAATAATTTGATAAAATTGTCATTTTTATATTTCCTGTTATAGTAGCATAAAAAGTGAAAAACGTGCAATTTTTCATTGTGCTGTATTTAAATAATTGGACTGGTGAGTGGTTAATTAGATGGGAAAAAAGTGTGGTGTGGAAAGACGGTGGGATGGACTTATAATGGTGTTAAACAATCATTCCGAAAACAATGTTGATGTTTAGGATGGATCAGTGTCAGCCTATTTGCAATTCTGTGGTTTTCATTCTTGTCTGGATCACGGATCCCTTAGAAACTGCAATTATAGGGTTGGGGATTTAGCCCAAGTGGTAGAGCGCCTGCCTAGCAAGCGCAAGGTCCTGAGTTTAATCCTCAGCACCCAAAACATAAAAAACAAAAAACAAAAAGAAAACTGCGGTTATAACCACTGTCTCTCTTCATAAAAGTGTAGGTAAGTACATATAGTTTTGTATATGCACTTGGGGAGCTTGTGGGCCCTGGTGAGATCCATCATATGCTGACTTACATTTGCCCTATTTCGTTTTTATGTTTTTGGATGACTTGAGCAAGGACCAAAACGGATTTCAGCAAATTTAGTTTAGGTTCTGTAGAAATGAATTCTGAGATAGAGATTTCTATGTGGGAAATGTATTGGGAAGTATCTTTAGTATTGACACTTGGGGAGTGAAAGAGGAGAGGTCTGGGTGTGATGCAGTTTCCAGTAAAGGCAGAGGCTGATCCTGTGGCCGACTCCGGAGCTGAGCCGGCCCTTTTCGTTCCTTCTGCCTGACACATGCACACACTCACACACGCCATACAGCAGTCATCAGATGAGGGGGCGCCTGGAAGGGCATGACCTTAGATAAGGTGACTCTCCTCAGGCAAGGGCAGTTCTGGGGTAGGGACTTATATCTGAGCTATATAGCAGCCAACACTCTGGGCAGCTTGGGAATGCATGCCCCAGTCTGGACTGGAGCTGTGAGCCGTAAATGCATCTTCTCCAGTGGTCTGCCTGCCACCTGAAAGGTAAGGCTGGGAGAGCTAGTAAGGTGACAGTGCAGACAATTCATTTCAAACTGATAGCATTTTTTCAAGATTATATTCATGATTTGTTTAAGCTTTGCATTCTGACTTACACTTGTTTGTCTTATATCTACATTCTGTTCGTGTGACTTTGAGCATACTGCTTTTTTTGAGACAGAGTCTTGCCATGTAATGCAGGCTGCCTTGAACTCACTATTTAGCCCAGGCTGGCCTTGAACTTGCAGTGATTCTCCTGCCTCAGCCTCCCATAAATTCCAAACTTCATTTGCTATACAGTATAGATAGCCTGCATTCTCTTAAGATTATTGTTATGAAGCCAGGTATGGTGGCACATGCCTATAATCGCAGCACTGGGAAGCTGAGGCAGGAGGATCGCGGTGAGTTCGAGTCCAGACTGGGCTATAGTGAGTTCAAGGCCAGCCTGAACTACACTGAGACCCTTTCTCAAAAAAAGCAGATTAATCTCAAAAAAAAGATTATTGTGATGTTAACGTTCAAGAATTGTCTTAAATTTGTCTCTTTCAATATGAATATGAATTTTATTACAGTTTTGCTTTTCCAACTGCTATAGACTCCCTGACTAATCATCACTGCTAAGGTATTTAAAAAAAATTACAAAAAATGTTGAAAGAATAGCTTTCACTTTCAGTGCCTTCACCCATGGCCTTGAACTGTGTCCAAGAGCCCGCTTTCCAAGCCCTGCATGTGGTACTTGGGCTGTGCTAACAGCTAGCCAGTGGCTTCACGGTGCGATGCTCAAATCTCAAGTCTCCCCGTCTGACAGGTTTACCTGGCCCCAAGTAATGAGGGCCCTTAAGACACTGTACCGTGCAGAAGGTATTAATTCATTGACTACCCAAAACATAGATTATAAATTAAACTTTACATTCGCCTCTCTCTTCCCTGCTTGGGAAGATGGCAAGACTGGAACTCTTGTTTAGGAATTATGCCTAATGCTCAATTTTAACACTTAGGTCTGATTTTCATGGATAAAACTCTTAGGCACATAATTGTTAGACTGATTTTACACATTTTACACTCTTACATTTCAGAGTAAGCACATGATCCTTGTTTATTTTGCATAATTAGCTGTTGAGGGAATATCCGTCAAACAGCTTTTGATATTAGGAAAATTTTTGGAATAATTACAACTTGGTGCCGTAAGAAAAACAGTTGTTTCTGATGTATTTTAACAATACTGGAGTGGCTGACTGTATTTTTCAAATGTATTTTCTTTTAGCGAAGAAATGGGTCTAAAGATAGCCTGATTGAAGAAAAATCTCAGCTATCTGCAAATAGTCTGGCTGGAAAGCACACAGCAAAAACTGTAAAAACTATCCAAGCTGCACGCCTCAGGCTAGAGACTTGATCCTGCTGAAAGGCCAGGGACAGGAGTGGGAGAGTGTACGAGCCACTGTACTTCTCAAACTGTGAATTAGATAATTACTCAAGTATCTTGGACCTGCAAAGTGCTTCTTCAGCCTAAGAAAAGCATCCTTTGAAGTTGTGACTACAGCACACTTATGCTGAAGGGCCTTTAACTGGAAGGATCATGATGTAAAAATGCACTTGATGCCAAATCTCCTTCCTCAAACAGGATTAACAACCAGCTCCACGTGTCTTGTGTCTGTGTCCACCACAGTGGACACCAGGCACTTCTGATCAATTGTGGACTACAGCCAGCTTGCTGTGCAATAGTGGGGAGAGTGCGCTTCCCAGCCGTGGGGGGTTCTTGGCCAGTGCCGAGGTGCAGGAGGACTGGCCCATCACTCTCAGACCACACGTTTTTATTCATATAAAAGTTCTTTGTAGTATTGTATTTTGTGGCATTAAGTTCCACTAGTATTTACAAATGATGTAAAAAGCTTTAAGTGTTACTTTTAATTTTGAACGTGTCCTTGTCTTGTGTTTTTTGAGCAAAAGCAAAGGTTAAGTGTGGATTTGTTCCCCCACCCTGCCTGGCCACCTAGCTTGCCAGCTCTCCTGGACCTTTTCCCTCCACAGATGACTTTTCAATCTACAGGGCACGAAACACAGGACATCCTTTTACCCTTTCCTTCCCAGACCTCTTCACCTGTGCTTTGGATTCCCTCATGGTCTCCCTCTCTCGTGTAATATATTCAGCTCTTTCACTGCTACCTTTACCATTTGCTATTCAACCTGTGACTGCCACCTCATAATCCAACTTCCAGTCACAAATCCTTGTCTAAGTGCCATTTTTCATTCTTAGCTAAATTTCTTCAAAGGATTACACTTGTGTTCTCAATTCTTCTAATGTCCAGCTTAAACCATCTCCAAAATGGATTTTCCCCCTCTACTCTATAAAATCTGCCAGTAAATCCCTAGAATTTTGTTTTTCAAAACCACAGTCCTTCTTTATACCCAGCAGCCTTAAGGTTTATTTCTGTAGCTACAGAGCAGCGTTTAAAGAGGCCACTCACTCGGAATTTTCAAAGACTTCAAAACACTGCCTACCAGCTGAATTTAGGGCCAGTCTGCTTGTGACCATGTAAGACTGTCATTATAGACAACTCTACTGATGACGACCAAGTCTGTTCTAAGCTGGTCTTGCCTAGAACCAACTGAGGTAGTCTCTAATTGGCCTACCTGCTCAACTGTTTTCCAACAGATTTCCACTTCTTGCTTTTAATGAAGCCCAAGCCTTAACTGGTCTGGCCTCTACCTACCTCTTCCAGCTCATTTGGTGGCACGCTCCTAGCTCTCCTAATAGCCATCTAACAAGACTCACCAAGCACACATCTCTAAACAGGACACTGAAGAGGAAAACAGCCCAACTGTCGGAGGACACTATGGTCACCTTTCCCCTCACCAGGTCTCTGCGTATGTCACTCTGCCAACTTTGCCTTGCAAAAATGGCACCCATCTTTAGTGTCAACTCTGCTTTCTCAGGTCTCACTCAACTTGGTCAAATCCTGTCACAGGACTCTTTATGACTGCTATTTCCTCTCCTCAGCTGTAAGCTCCCAGGGGAACAGTGTTCTGCTTATTGTGTTTCCAGCTCCTAGTACAGTGCTTTCAATAAATCGTTCCGAATGCCTGAAAACAGTTTGTTCTTTCCTGCTAATTAAAAAGACATGTTGATCTTTAGCGTACAAATCTAGTTTTAAAGCAGGCAATGAGTGCAGTAAGGAATACCTGTGACCCAGGAATCACCTAGTCAGCATATTCACAGGAATAAAGTACTCAAAAGCACAAACATCATAGCACATTGTTTATTTATACCCTGTCTTAATGTCCACAGGCAGTTATGCGAGCACTCCTCAGACACCTGGACATTTTACAGCGATGAGAGCAACTTGAAGATTTAAATTTCCAGAATTCTCACCAGCATCCTAAAAAAAAAGAAAAAAAATATTTACATGTGTTACACCTCAGTCGAGAACTTGGTAGTAATCATTACATGCTTCAGTACTGGAATAGTTACACCATACATGCCTGAGGTTGGGCAAGTTCTTTAAACGTTAACTAAAACAAACAGAAATATATTAATCTACAGGGACCTAAAATGCCAGTACTACGTATATTTACTGTTTTTCTCAATATTACCTATCAGAAAATCAGCAAAACCTCCACATAAGACTGCTCCACTTGCTAACTTCGTTTTGTTAACTACACACAGAAGTACCAGACACTCCAAGTATGAAATTTTCACACTTCCATGTCGCCATACCTTAAGTCACTTCTGCACTCCCAGGTGGCAGTAAGGTAGCAGCAGTTGGCTTCAAGTGACCATCTTCCACCTGAAAGAAAATTAGTTAAAACTGGTTAAGAAAAACCATTTAATGTTGGCAGATTTATAGTCACATGTGCCTACAGTGTAAATCACGAGCTGTTACTTATGCAGCTCCTACACCATATATACCAAATATAAGTGCAGGAAAAGGCTGCAAAGTATTTATTTATGCCTTTTTTGACACCACATTCACTAGTTTTCAAAAGTGAATGGGCAACACAAAGGCTAACTGCCGTAGACCCATCCTGGGCCGCAAGGCTGCGGACTGGCCGGGATTAACTGTCCTAACTACAGCTTGAAAGTGAACAATTACCTAATCCCGGCTCGACCTTCCAGGGTTCAAAATCCAATTTACTGACGAAAACGGACGTCTTGAACGTTCCTTAGAATTCTCTAGCCCCCGAGGCAGATTCCCGTTCGGCACTGACCTGAGAACGGCCCTCCCGAGCTCCTACTACTCGGTTTCCGCCACGTCCCGGCCCGGACACCGCCGAGCGATCGGCGCTGGCTCCAGTGCCGGCCGCTCACACGGAGGATCATCATCTCCGCCGGCGTCTGAGACGCGCGGCAACGAGGGCCACTTAGCAAACCCTCTCACCCTCCGCACCCCGCGGGGAGGGACCGCAGGCCGCCCGGGACCCCTCCCGAGCTCCCTCTCGGCCCAACGCCCCGGCCGGGGCACCGCGTGGCCCGCCGCGGGAACATCCCGCCTCGGCGCGGGAGGCCGGAAAGGCCGCCTCGCCGCCCCACAATGCTTTTCTAGGGTTGGAAGCACCCACTACGCGAGCGGCGGAGGGGGGCACGGACGGTACCATCGGCGCCCGGCTCTCGGGTGCCCCCGGGTGGCAGGAGGGAGGTGCGCTTAGAGAGGGGCCGTGGGGCGGGTTTCCCAGGAGAAAG